>JAVQKC010043176.1:0-13884 GCA_036025475.1 Philypnodon macrostomus
TGTACCTGTGTGCAACAGTTGAAAAAGATCCAGCAAAGACTTTTTGAGTTATTGCGTTCACAGTTTTGGCCAGTTATTAATTAATTACTTAATTAATATTCATCGAAGAAGTACCCAAATTGATACAGTTCGGCGTCTTTATGGTATGCACCTGTGTGCAAATGTTGAAAATGATCCAGTAATTCGTTTTTGAGTTATCGCGTTCACAGCTAGGATTTGCGGACGCGGACCGACGTGATTCCATAATATCGGCGACACGCTGTTTTCGCCAATATAATTAATGCTTACCAGGAACATTGTACCAGTTGGCACCATTGGTGATACCATCCTGAAAATATTCATCCTTGTACAGGTCTTCACAAGGGTGGCCATTGTGCATCAAAGGATTCTCCTGTGTACATACACAATACCACACATTAGACACACAATGGTATAAGAGCACTTCAAGCAGTAGTAAAACATAAACAAATATAAATTACCAGATGTAATTGAACCAAACATTTCTAATTACCTGCGAGAAAGCTCGAGACAACTGCTGAAAAACTTTATCATCCGGTGACTGACTATATTGAGTTGCCATCTCTTTGTCATCATCATAGGGATAATTGACTACCAGAGAACCTAAATTTCACAAATAAAAACAGAAATAGCTGTTTAATTGTTAAAAAGGCACCAAACATGGTAGCAGATGAAGAAATCTTTACCTCCGTGAAGGTTTGCCGACAGAACAAAGGGAATGCTCTTGAGCCAATTCATCACAGCAATTGTTTCTGGTTGTCTGGGCTCTGTGATGGTGACAAACTGATCAGGGAAGTTTCGGTTCAAGTCAAAATTGTTGCTGTTGTTGCGACCTTTATAACCTTGTACGTCACCTATTAAATTAGAAAATGAAGACAGTTACACAAACAGATTTGCTGTGCTTATATATACATATATTAAAACAGAAGCATAGCATTAACAGTATACATGTATTTATTATCGAGTGGCAGTCTCTTCTCTCTTACCTTCTGTGGCCACCTCGTAGCCATCAGGGTTCATAGAAGGCATGATGTGAATGCGGGTGCTGTTGACTAACTGAGTCACCTCTGGGTCAGTGCCATAGTTTATGCACAAGTACTCAATGAGATTTAGCATTAGCTCGCGGCCCACAACCTCATTGCCATGCATGTTAGCCACATACTTAAACTCTGGCTCACCTTGGAAGGAAATCATCAGAGAAAGGCCATAAGGATTTGTATATCATTACGTGTAAAATGATCAGATAAAAACTGTAATACAACATACCATGTTCATGTACTTTGGGATTATCTGAGATGACCATCACATAAAGCTCTCTGCCTTTAACTGAATGTCCTACAGAGTAAAGATGGCTGATAGACGGAAACTCGCTACTGTACTTGTGTAAAAAAAGTCCCATGTCTTCAAAGTTGTGGTGCCGAAACTCTTGAGGTTGAATTGGTTGGGGTTTCATAGTGGGTTTTTCCTTGTTTTCCACTGCCGAGTCTGTCTTTGTTTGATTGGCATTGGTGAAGCTGGTAATGATGGTGGAAATGTGTGCATCACTAGTGAGTGGTGGTGAGGATGTAGTCAAACCCAAAGGCTCACTGACAGGCACCAAAGTGAAGTTAAGTTCAGTGGCCTTGTCCTCAGAGACAAGTACACTGTGGACCGTCATTGAAACATACCTGTGTTCAGAGGGGGAAAAACAGCATGTCACCAGATTAGCACAACCTGAAATGCATTTCCGAGCTTCTGTGCACTATGACACAAACAGTAGAGGAAGTTAATGAGAACTTAGAAGCACATTGTCAAAACCAAACCTAATATACCCGTTGTTGTCTGTGTTTCCCTCATTATTCCGTTCAAATTTTATAACACTTGTGTAATGCAGCACTTTTCCATTCTCAGAAGTAGTTGTTCGTGCTCACCCTGGTGCCACAGCTGTGATGTTGTATGTTCCTGGGAGTAATAAACGATAATAATCTCCAAACATTCCAGTTGTCAGATTATGGCGAATTCCTTCTACAACAATGCTAGCATTGGTGAGTACAGCACCGCTTATGGCTTTTACAAATCCTCGAACACCAATGTGAACCTAGAGTTTGTAGAGAAACAAAACGATGACTAAGCATTGTGTATAATCAAAAGAAACAGTCCACTAAATGGTTTTGGTAACATTACACTGTTGTACCTTCTCCATGTAGGCTAACAAAGACTCCCTGTTCATAACCCATTCATTCGGGAGCGCATCAGATTTGGGATGTTTGCAGCAGCTTAGCTCCACAGTGATTTCCAGACAGTTTCCAAAGAGGTAGTTGTAATCTTGCATCCCTCCTGTATAAAATCAGCAACGTCATCAACAATTATACTACATATATATAATATATATATAATATATATATATATAAACAAACAACTGTTTCACAAATACAACTCTATTGTAAGCAGCAGGCTCTGGAATTTGAGGTTTGCTCATCAAACTACACCTTTAACAATGGGCAAAGGAGAGACCTACAGGAAAGCAGGCAGCCCCAGATTTGCAGGTTACAAGGTTGTCATGGCATCCTGCTGTGACCACACAGACCCAATAAAACCGCCACTATTTGCACCTATTCAGTCGTAACGTAAAAAGCCTCAGAAAGCAAACACCTACAAATAACACAGTGAAAGCGGTCAGGCTGGTTCCAAGTCACATAAGGGTCCTACAGTGGTTCAGAAAGTAAAACCAAATGAACACTCCAAATGAACACTATGTGAATATTCTTCATCCATTCATCCATTTTCTTCTGCTTGTCCGAAACCGGGTCGTGGAGGCAGCAGTCTAAGCAGGGAACTCCCGCCTTTGACCACTGCCCCGATCCACATTGCACCAGCTTTATGGTACCTCACGCGAGTGGTGGGTCCACGGGAGAGCCTGACAGCGTATGCAAGTAAATAAAAATGTATACTTATACAGTATAGGGCTACTCTAGTATAAGAGGATAGTTCTTACTGACTCAAACAATGAAAGAAATCTAAATTCTTCAGGTAATAATAGTTTGTGTCAATAGAATAGTTTTTACACTTTTAGATTTAGTAACAAATAAGGTAGTACTTACATGTACATAATATCCATGGTAATCTTTTTATGAACATGCTTATCATGTTACAACGGGGAATATGCCCTTTGAGCTTATTTTGAGAATGGTTGTTGAGTGATTCATTAGAGCAGTGGTTCTCCAACTGGGGGCCGCAAAGGTAATGCAGGGGGCCCCAGAGAGTCAACAAGAAGTTTTTGAAAAGAAATTAAGCTTGAAATAATCATTTCTCCCAATATTATTAATATAAAGCTATGTATTGCTGATAGACTAGGTTGACTGCAAAAGAAATCCAGTGAAATAGGTGAGTAAGTTTTGTATTTAGAAAGAACATTTACTGCAATGGAAGGTAGTAAACTAACAAGCCAAAAATAAGTAAAAATTACATTTAAGTACATTAGTGACTCAAGACTAATTTCTTCTTAAGCTACTAGTCAAAACAAAGAGCTTCCTGGTGTGGTGAACAATGACAACAATATCCTGCCTATGCCGGATCAAGTGACACACCCAGACCAAACAATGTAGAAGTGACAAGGAATCTGATAATTAACCACACACATTAATCCATTGTTTACATGTGTAAAATGGGGGGAATACACATGAACAGTTTGTATTTATTTTATTTTAAATAAACTAATAAAATAAAATAAATACAAACTGTTCAAGGCCTTTCTAATGCTCTAGCTGCTAAAGTAGAAATTAGAGAAAAAAATAGTGACCAAGTCTAAACAGTAAGCAACTCCCTAACATCCAGACAAAGAAATGCTGATCAGATTTCTTACCAAAGGCAAAGTAGCATCATTGTATCATAACAATAGTAATGATCAAATAACAGTGTCCTTATAATCATGTTAATGGGTCAGATGACAAAGTGGGCCTACAGTATAACAGGGGCAGAGATGTCTTACCTGGCACATCATACCACTCAGCCCCGTTTGTGATGCCATCCTTAAAGTTTTCACTACTGTCGGGACAGTTCGGGTGACCAGTTTTCATTACAGGATGGTTAGAGGCATATACCAAGGCTAAGAAGCGAAACAGGCTGTCCTCCGCTGTCGGGCTGTAGTGGCCACTCTGCTGGTGAGAGGCTGAGTCATCGAATGGATAACTGGCAACTACAGAGCCTCCATGAAGGTTTGCTGACAGAACAAATCTAAAGACAACAAACGCATACTGGATTACCAAGAATCACATGAGAAAAGTATGACGGATCTAGTGAATTATGAGAGAATATAGTGTAGTAACTGATGTCAACAGATGTGTTCATCATGGCACCTTAGTGAGTCTTGTCTGGTGTCCCTGGTCTGCAGTGGTCAAAATCCAAGAGAGAATGGTAAATGGACTAGGCCTAACCGTAACAGGTGGGTGTTGTTATTGTTATGTCTGATTAGTGTATGTACTGTGCAATAAACAGTCAATAAACACACAAACCACTCACTTTTTCTCCTGGATCCATTTGATCATAGCCACAACTTCGGGAATATTATCTGGGTTATTTTTTGTCCCATCGTACTGATCAGGAAAATTTCTATTAAGATCAACATCTTTGGCATTATGCCGTCCATGGTTATTGCCCTCACAGTCTCCTTCTACAGACTTCTCAAAACCATCCGGGTTCATACTGGGCATAATGTAAATATCAGTGGTATCCACCAGTTCAATCACGCGCTGCTCCACACCATAGTTGTCCAAAAGGTATTCGATTAGATACACCAACACCTGTCTGGATACTGTTTCGTCGCCATGCATGTTTCCTACGTATTTAAATTTGGGTTTCCCCGGTACGTCCATATTAGGGTCCTTGGTAATGCGAATCACCCAGAGCTCTCTGCCCTGCACAGACTGGCCTATACTGGACAAATTGGTTATGAGAGGATATTTCTGGGCCAAGGATTGTAGGAGAGCGGTCATATCTACGTAATTATAGTATTTTCTGTAAGTTTCTATAGTTTCCTCCGTCGAGTCCCTTGCGCTTCGTGTCCTGGCGTCACCGGGGTAGACAACAAGAAAGAACAGAAAACAGCAGAATAGAGGCGCCCGTAGTTTCAGCGCAGGTAAAAAAGGCAGGAGAACGCGTGCCATGTTAACTTATCTGCTATCCCTTTACCATTCGGAGTTTTATATCCAACACCAGACCCCAAAATTAAATGTTTTTCTTCTTCGCTTCTCAGTCAGCTGGTTATTGTAGCCGTCAGAGACACACAGGCCTGCTCCTGTGCTGTTTCTACTTCCTTTTCCTCTGAGTGGGCGGGACTCCGTACTGACGTCATTTTTAGAGGCAGTCTATAAATGTTTCTGTTTTTTTTTTTTTTTAATTAACGGTATACAAACAATATACATATAAACGGCAACGACAAAATCTAACAATAAAATAAACAGCCATCTACTCATGTCCCCTTAAGGGCTCCGTAGAATTGTACATGAATTCATTGTTTTTTTTCTGTTCTTAGAGCCATTTAAAAGCTTTTACATCAGAAAGAACAACGGGGGTTGTTTACTGTATTTACCCTGTTTATTATTAGCTGTTTATTCTACTATTTTTTGGTGCAGTCTCACCTTTTTGGAACTTATACTGGTAAATATAGTAACTGAACGTTTATTAATGTTAAAAATATTGTTTAAATCACAGGAACAGCGGTGTCAAGAGCCAAAGGTTAGAGTGATGGAAACGTCAGTGAGTGTATGTGTTATGTAAATGGTAATGGACATTAGCACTCAGACTTTTATTTGATCCAATTAGCCTACAATTAAACATGACATTACATTGTGAATATTGTGAACAAATCACACAAGAAAAGCTGTGTTATAATAGAGATTGCCAATTTTATTTTACTATTAATAAATATGCCAAAATACATTGTGGGTCATCAGAAAGCATCACTTTTTGGCTTATTTTTTCAGTAATCTGTTATTTATTTGAATTTGTCAACAGAACAAAACATCTGGGAGCATCAGTCTCAGAGTATGGAATGACTGGGAGAAGGAAGGAAACAGGTGAAGAGGTACAGTGCAAGGCTTAGAAGGGAAGGCTATGGGACTCATTGTTGGAGCCGACGCAGCGACTGCACCTGGAACGACTGAGCATGGGACCCCCACTCTCTGTAATGTTTATACTCGCCGCCATGGTGATCACACTCCATGATGTACTGGTAACCACGGTAGCCAGGAAACTGATAGCACACCCAGCTAAAAGGGGGCAAATCAAGAATTTTACAAGAAAATATTGGTATGTGGTATATTTATCTGGGTAGAAAGAATAACACTCACGCTCCACTCTGAACCTGCATAGATCCAATCTCATTGTTTCCCCAGCCCATGGCCTGCACAGAGGGGTAGTCATCGCTTATCTCCCACTGATGTCCCATGAAGTTTTCTTTCTCAAATAACACAATCTTGGACTCATTGTGGCTCTGTATAAAAATAACAAATGCGTACAGAATAGTGTACATAGTGCAGAGACCAGAAAGGAGCCTATACATAACAGAGATTTAGGCTATAAGGCTCTACTGAAAAATACTTTTAAAATATAAAAAAATAGATTTGTAAATGTACAGTGTAATTGCCCAAATGCAAGGGTAAGTACAAATCTAAGCATTTTGTTGTTATGTGAAAACTAAATGATATTGTGAATATGAGCTTGTACAAAACCGACTCACGGCCGAACAGATGGGGCGGAAGGACATCATCCTCTCGATGTGGTAGGCGTTGCTGCCACTCCATGACTCCCAGTGTGGGTACTCTCCTCTCTCCAAAACAAACTGCTGTCCACAGAAGCTGGAGTGCTCATATCCTGCCCAGCTGTCCACACAGACACACATCACATGAAGGACAGTAACATGGAGGTCTATAAACAGGCTGATTTGATTCACTTACGCTCCACACTCCACCTTCAGGGAGCGGATATTGTCCACCCCAGACTCCATAATGTTCTGACAGGCTGAGGTAAACTCCATGCGCCTCCCCTGGAAGTTCCCCTGGTCATAGACAGTGATCTGCAGAAGACACAAATGCATACATGTAGTATGCACATGCCACACGCACACACTGAGGTGTGCACCGACAGTAGCATCATCAGAGCAGGCATCAATATACAGTCTGATAATCAATTATAACAGTTTGAACTTCACACTCACCTTCCATGGTCCCAGGGGTTTAGGGTTATTCAGAGCCATTCTTGTGCTGATTCACCTTTAGTGCACAGAGATGTCATATTGTAAATTGCATTAAAGAACATAATAGGGTCACTCAAGCTCTTTGACTTGATTTAAACACATATCGAATAGTGCCATAAAAAGATTGTTCACTGTATTTGTGTGTCAAAACATCTCAAGCATTTTGCTCGTATCGACAAACATTCATAGTCTTAACTCAAACAACAAAAGTGTCTCAGTGGAAACAACAAACACAGAACCTGAAAAGTGACAATGGTCTATATGATTCAATAGGATGAAAGACTAAGACAGAGGGCTTACCTGGCGGGCCCCAAAGAATAGGTGTACAGTGGTCAAAGGGGCTCCACAAAACACTGTCCTGACCCCACTCTATACAGACCTATTTATACATGCTGCTGTTCAAAAGCTGTTGGGCCCGAGGGTCGTGGCAGGAGTCAGCACATTGCTGCTCTAGGCATTGTTTGACACTGAGCTACTGGGCTTTAGTCTGCTGCAGTTCAACCCAATGGAGGGCACAGTGCCAGTACCAATGAGCACATCCAAGTATAAAAGACCAGGAGAGACACGGAAAAAAATGTAATAACTCGACCATGACCACATCTGTGAACATTTACCAGACTATTTTCTTTTTAAATACACATTTTAATCACAAGGTGCGATATACATAAAATCAAATGCTTAAAATCTAGTGAAAAATGACTTACATGATGTCTGCGGTGCTCCTCCTGCACTCACATGCTCTACAGTCCATATTTGTTCCATGTTTCACTTTTCTGTTGAGCACACATGGTCAGTCATGCACACACGGTCATGAACACATAACAACACTAAAGCCTTTTGTGGCAGGCACTCAAACACTTTAATGACATGTATAACATATACATAAACACATTGACAAAATTGTTAACTAATAAACCAAGAAATAACATGGTCGTGTTTTTATATAATTTGACAAATATACAAAGTCAAAATGTCAGGCCACACATTTTTGTCTGATTTTACAAAAAGAAAAAAAAAAGAAAAAATCACCTTGGATGATATGTGCTGATAATGCTGCAATATAATATAATATAACCATACTTATCACAGATGCACTATGCTTCATGTCTGATAGGGTTCATGAGTACAGCCTGTATGGCCCCATGATACAATAGAGATGGATACTCCCGCTGCTGTCAGCACATTTACACAGACAGGACTAAAAGACTGTATCAGCTTTGTTAAACCCAAATAAAAACAAAGACCCAAAAGAATGAACTTGCCAATATAAGGAGTATGAAAACAACACAATTATATTTACAGTGGTCGATTTGTTGATGTTTAATTGTGTCCTCTAATGTCTGTCAACTTTATGCTGATGGTGGGGACTATCCTCTGCTCATCCACAAAACAATACCTGCAGCTTTGTCAGCACAACTCTACAGATTAGTTCTATGACCTCTGACCTTGCATCATGCTCCAAAACAGCCACAGCCAATGGGAAGTTGGGACTGTTGGTCTATAGAATCACGTTGGACGTGAATGTATATATATAGCCCCGCTTACAACGCCTGTGTCCATCGCTTTTGCCGTTCGAACCTCCAACTCGTAAGTAATTTGTATACGCTTTGTTGCAAATATGTGTAAGATTGTCTCCACCAAGAACAAAAGAACATACATATTCCTCTAGAAAAAGACGTATGAATGATCTTTTTATTTTCTTTCTTCCAGATCTAATAATGTCTCATTCAGCTGCTCAAGGTAGCATTGGGAGCCACTCTATTGGTGGTATGGGCCGCTACAAGGTAGTTCAAGTATTTTATATAGTGTAGCATGTGTTTAGTACATTCAAACAAAACATCTCCAACGTTTATTTTTCAGATATACTTCTATGAGTTTGAAAACTTTCAAGGTCGCAGGCTGGACATTTTCGGAGAATGCCGCAACCTGTGTGAGAAGGGACTTGACAGAGTTGGCTCCATCAGAGTAGAGTGTGGGCCGTAAGTCTAAACTAACCGTTTTCAAATTTGAATGTTGGTGTCATTTTGTCAAGACACCAATAAATGTGTATGTATCTTTCAGTTGGGTTGGTTATGAACAACAGAACATGACCGGTGAGATGTACGTTCTGGAGAAGGGTGAATATCCCCGCTGGGACACCTGGTCCAATAGCTACAGGTGTGACCGCTTCATGTCAGTCAGGCCTATGCGTATGGTGAGTTCAGTCTGTTGCATTAGCTATAGCTCTTATCTTAACTAATGTTGATCTTATGTAAAAAAGAAAATATATATATATATATATAAAAAATCTTCTCATATAGGATCCCCAAGACCACAAGATCTGTTTGTATGAATGTACAAACTTTGAAGGTCGCAAGATGGAGGTGTGTGACGAGGATATTCCGAGTCTGTGGTCCTATGGGTTTCAGGACAGAGTGGCCAGTATTCAGGTCACAGGGGGGACGTAAGTAATGAACATGACAACACCTCAATATTTAAGTACTTCAGGATTAAGTGATGACTTTGAGTCAAAAAGCACAGTGATTTCAGGCCACTTATATAAAACATATATATATATTATTTAATTGCTTTGATTTACATATAGAACCAGGAGAACCATGGTGTTTTACAAGTGAGTCCAATTATTTATTCCCCCCATTCACACACATGGGGTGGTAAGCTATCTCTGTAGCCACAGCTGCCCTGGGGCAGACTGACAAAGGTACTGCATTTATGGCCTCTCTGACCACCAGACACACCAGTCACACTAACGGTTATAGACGTAGGTTCTTGCCAAGCGACATAGTAGTAGGAACTGGTAAGAATCATTAGATCCTCTGTCACATAAATATGTGTCTACTTTATTTTTATGTTAATCCACATTAGTTTGTGGCACAGATTTAAGTTAGCCTAGTTTCCATTGGCTGTACTGTCTATTTCCAACAATCAGTGGCTGGAAAATAACGGATGTAACCAGTTGCCTTTGTTCTCGTTCTCTTTTGCAGCTGGGTGGGCTACCAATACCCTGGCTACCGTGGATATCAGTATGTGTTTGAGATGGGTCCATACAAGCACTGGAACGAATGGGGAGCACACCACCCTCAGATCCAGTCCATGCGCAGGGTGAGAGACATGCAGACGCACCGTAGAGGCTGCTTTGAGATGACCGCATAAAGGAAAACAGCACAGCCTAGCGGAAAGGAGCAGAAAATGATCCAGTGTGCCACCCCATGGAAGTTCTTCAACACACTTTTACTGGTTGGATTTGGGAGTTTTGACTTCCAGAGAATAGTGGCAGTAAAAATGTCAGTGTCTACAGACCTCAAGCAATCACAAAAGAAATAATTATATTTATAGAGATCTAACAGTAGATAGTTTGTGTTTACCAGTTTGTTTTTAAGCGATTTGCAATACTTTGATTAATTTTATTTATTTTATGGCTTGTATATTTGTAGCTGAAATGATGCCTATAAGCCTGTTTGCCAACTTAGCTCCCCTCGAGGCAATTAATTAGTAAATTCTAGTTCTTACCATTCACCACCTTGGACAGCTCTCCTTTTTGCGCATGTGCTGCTGTGTGTCAATCATACAGTAGAAGGCGCTCTAAAATGTTTTGTCAATCTTGTGGTCTGTGACCAGCATGCAATCACGTGACTCTCCCCTTAAGCTTCCCATAAAAGCTCATGATGGGGCTGTCTACAAGATGCATTTAACACTTTCTCAGGGATGCTGGCATCTAAAAAAAAACAACTTCTTAAGAATAAAACGATTAAGCTGTTGTAATCTGTTCTTGCGTGTCTTCTCCTTTATACAAATGGAACATAAATAATCGGTTTAGCGTTTTATCGGTTCGCATTTCCACAACGCTCATTTTACCATATACTACTCCTTCAATTTACTACACACTACAAATTCGTGCTAAGTTTAATAAAATTGCATATTGTCTACAGAGAACAGTGTCTTGTAGCGGACTGTGTGGAGCTATGGATTAGTCTACTATATAGCTGCCTAAACCCTATTTGTGTGCGCGTAATGACGACACGCGCAGACTGCGAGCCACGCACTGGTGCCCGCTGTAAAGCCGTGGGATTTGGATTAAATAGCTTGTGAGATGAGCCTCGGGTAAGGGGGAGGGAGCTAAGGGCTGATTTTGATCTTTTACCGGACCGAGGACGGGAGGAGGTACGGAGAATGAGTTATTCTTGTGGTAGCACGGTGCAGCCCGTTAGCCCGACGGTGTGTTAGCCAAAAAACCTCAACTAAAAGCCACCGACGCAAGTGTTTTGGCTCCTGCGGGTAGGGGACAGCCGAGCGGCAGAGAACGCCACCGCTATTGTCAGGTTCCACACAGGTTAAACAGCCCTCCTCGCTGCTGGACATGAAAGTGCAGCAAGGTTGTAACTCGACAGACATGGGGATCCCTGTTACCACCGAGGAAGAGCTGCGCACAAACCATGTCATAACGCCAGAAGATGTGCTCGGCTTGCAAAAGATCACAAAGAGTAAGTAGCCTACTTCTCATTTTGTAACAATGGACATATTTGCGAAAGCGAGTTAGTCATGGGGTTTGTTTGGGGCTTAGTTTTATGTTGATACCATGGACAGCGACACATCCACCCGTCTCCTCCGTATAACACCATCACCAGTCTATTGCGAGTGACTAGTGACGGGAGTTTTTCACGGGGACAAGAATTGGACTGACTTGAAGATTTAAATTTGATGTTGTACTTAAGTTCTGCAAAATCTGACCTTTCACCTAAACACACCTGTGGCACAGAGGTAACAGGTCGGGCTTAATGTCTCTCAATGGTTCAAACAATCCACTGGAACAAGTGCTTGACACAATTATGCAGTTTAAATACGTGTTAGATGTGTTTTAGAAGTACTCTGACAAGAATATATATGCAGTATTGGATTTCACATGGAGCCTTCTTCCCCATTTATGTGTATAAATTCATTTATGAACCTAATATTATTATTATTATTATTATATTAGGTCACACTTTATTTTACATAGCCCTTAACTACATTGTGTCTACCTCATTAAGTACAATGTAATACACTGTGTAACAAACTGTATTATAACTACATTGTACATACAGAATGGTTAAGGTTAGGGTTGGGGTTAGGTACAATGAAGTTTGTTACACAGTGTATTACATTGTACTTAATGAGGGTGATACAATGTCATTAAGTTTTATGAATATTATGATTATTCTTGTAAAAAATAAAACTGCGTCAGTGTGATAAAACCTAAATCAGTCATGATGGTCCAGTAATCTTCGCTCTTGACTGACAGGTAATCTGGATTATGTAGAGAGGCCTGTAACTCAGTACACCTAACCTCAGCTAATTAATGACCCCAGAGGCAAAGGGGATGTCTTTAGCTTCTAGCAGACTTCTTCAGTTCTGGTTAGAAAGGTGGGTGAGCTGAGATTTATAGGCTGATACTTGGGGGAGTGGTATAAACCGTCACCGTTGTTTCAAATGCATGTTCACTTCAAAAGGATTTGAGTGATTCATTTGTGGTTGTAGGCTGCTCACATCTTTCTGTTTCTTCTACGACAGTGTTGAGACGCATTTTGTGGAGCTAAACCAGGCAAAGATACTTACTAACATGAAAGCCAAGACAATAGGCTTATGTCAAAATGGTAAGTCACTGTAAAAATCCTGGATCCAGGCAGTGATCCACACGTATAAAAGAACAATGCCTTGCTCAATTCACATTTTGAAAGTCTTATGCTTATGTAACATTTGCACAGTACTGTACGTCAAGTTAAATCAAGAAAATGTGATTTAAATGGCTGTCTAAAATGACCAAAGTCCTATGTACATTACTTTCAACACTACCATCTTGAAACAGCCCACCTTAAGTCTGTCTCGGTGGTTCAAGTGCTGATAAGGCACACACTTGATCAGCGTAGATGACATATAATCCCTCAAGGAAGAGGGCTGTGTAAATAAAGACATATTATCAAAGCACTGTTTATATCATTTTATATTTGAAAGGAGACTCACAAAATACAGCCACTTACTCTGTGGCAGATATACACTGGAGATATTCATATTTCTGCAATGTCAATGACTACATGCAACTCAGATTACTTTGCCAAACATTTACTGATCTTTTTTAACAATAATTATAGTATAGTTTTTTTTCTTAATTAACCTTGTAGCCACAGCTGCCCTGAGACAGACTAAAAGAGGTGTGGCGGCCAGATTTGGCAAAAAAAACAAAAAAAAAAAACAAACACAATCACACTAATGCATTAATACATGGGCAAGATTGGTGAAGTGTCTTTCCCACGGGCAAAATAGCAGAATGAAAGGGGCGGGAATTAAACCACCAATCTTCTGGTTAGTTGGAATGCTGTTGATTTAATGGCATTTAATTGCACACAAAAATAAGTGACGTAATTGACTGTATAAAACCATATCTCCCATTGCATCCTGGGTATTTTGACACAAGTTTAATCTAACTAAATTAAGTAATTCATTATGAGCTCTGTAATTCATAATGAGCTCTGTAATTCATTATGAGCTCTGTAATTCATTATGAGCTCTGTAATTCATTATGAGCTCTGTAATTCATTATGAGTTCTGTAATTCATTATGAGCTCTGTAATTCATTATGAGCTCTGTAATTCATTATGAGC
>JAVQKC010043181.1:0-27234 GCA_036025475.1 Philypnodon macrostomus
TCAATTTTATTTGTATAGCCCTATATCACAACACAGTTGCCTCAGAGGGCTTCACAAAAAGAGATGCATGTAAACAATAAACAATAGACAGGGTCATTGAAAACAGATAATAAACAATCGATGACACACAAACAACAGGACTGGACTGTCCCAACAGGACTGTCCCAGGACATAATGATTTATTTATGTGCTATGTGCCGATTGAAGTATGCCTGGATCACACTGTATTTCTGTGTATTTTGACAGGACCACCTTAATACCATGTGACACAAACAACCTGGCTAAAAACCTACCAATTCCTCTGGTCAACCAGTGGCCATCGTTGCAGACATATAACAGCCAAGAAGATGTCAGGATGTTTCGCAGGTTTAAAGTTTTTATGTGTACATGGAGAGTGTCCAATGTTAACACACTGACTGCATTGACTTGAAAAATGCCACTTGTTTATTCCTGTTGTTCTTCTTTTCAAGGAGAAGTTTCCCTAGCACAGAGCTGCTGTCAGTGGAGATCAGTCTGGATTCAGACTCAAAAGGAATTGAGGGGAAACAAAATGGAGGGCCGTGGTGCACAGGTGGTGTGTGCATTTAAACTCTTATATATCGTCTTATATACAGCAGTGCAGTCTTTTTGTACTTAATCTTAACTTTTTCTTGGCCATATGTTTGTCCTTTCATTTACAGAAAAAGACTACACACCCTCCATGATGGGCTTGTGTGGCTCTTTGGCTTCTCTTCCTAGCTGCAAGTCTATGGCAAGTCTCAAGTCAAGCGAGTGCCTAGTGCACATTAGCACAGATAACAGTCCTGCTCCTTCCCCCAGCTAGGGGGCGGCAAAACACACTGCCAAACACTGACTGTTCAAACATAAAGAAAGACTGCTTTTGGAAAGCAGCTGGTCTGTATTTATGTGTCCCTTATGACAGTCCCTTTACTCTGAGCTCTGCCAAATCCTTCAATGACAACCTACTGTTTGTTAAATCATATATACTCTTTGGGACTGAATGAAATGGGTGCAATGGTCTGTTTCATTTCTTATAAAGTCTTTCATTGTCTCGACATATGTAGTCAGCTCTCTTGGACAGCAAACATCAGGTTCAAATCTCTCAAACATGATGCTTCATTTTGTGTGAATCTCATTGTTCAGATTTATCAAAGAGCACATAGTATTGTCTGTCTGTACATGTCCATTGGTCTATGTGTTATCAGCCTGTGTATCTGATTCTGCTATTACATAACATTGCCAGAGCTGGGACTGAGCTGTTAGTATCTTCAAGGGAAACAATGGCTTGTATTGTATTATTTATTTATTTATTTATTTATTTATTTATTCATTCATTCATTAGAGAAATCTGAAAATTAGTGTTACAATTATTATTAGCACGCCAAGGTTTGAAAAGCCTCTTTCATTTGAGCATTAAAATGAACAATATTTACTGCATTAAAAATACAAGTGCTTTGTTACTATGCAAAATGAATGTTGTTTAAATTTTGAGCAAAAGCGGGAAAGATGTGTGTTTATGTGCGTTTATGTGTGTTCCTTCACCTACATTTAGACTATTTGTTTTTATTAAATAAAACGCAATCTCATGATGTTTTGTTGAATGCTGGGAGATTTTGTGGCGTTTCAAACTGCAATAAAACTGCCTTTTTTGAACATTACATTTTGAAATTGACTGACTATATATGTATATGTAAAGTAGGTATTTAATGCTCTTTATCTAGTTTTCATTTACAACAGAATACTGATTGTAGATAATGTAACTAACCAAACTGGTAACATCCAAATGAACCAGGTTACTGTAGGTTATGTGGTGTGTTCTGTGCCTGGTCATTCTTTGTCTTTGTATGGTCCCTTTTTCTAATTTACTTGTACCAATTCTTCCAAATGGTTTAGTCTTTGTAAGGTCATAGGTTGGGAGCATTTGTATATCAACACAAGGCATTAAGCAAACAGCAGCTGAAGGTCTTTTGGTGAAAGGGTGAAATGAAGGAGGCCCATTCCAATGGAACACAATTAAATGAACTATACTGGTCTATACTGCCAACAAAAAACATTCACTGTTGGGAGCATGTTTAGACAAATAGACCAAAAGGCCTTACACATGTCTGATTAAGGTGCCTGTTGGTGCCAGTTGTGGCAAACGTATGGGGCTGTTTCGCCGATATACACCTTGCTGTCGGGGACAACAGCACAGGCCTATTTTACTTATTGTGCCTAGATTTGTCTTTTTTGTTTGTTTTTTTAATTTTATTTATGAATAATTTTCATTTTATCCTTCAAAATACAAAACAAAACAAATGCCACAGTACAACAAATAAATGTATGTTTCAATGTATAAAAGGAGGAAATATAACCGTTTACATATATACATACATATACACATGCATACACACACACATTATGTCTTGTCTTGTTTATATGTGGTTCTGACTCTATTATCTACAAACAAAACTAGATATTACTTCATATTTCAAGTGCAAGTGTATTATTCCACTGGCTGGCAGATAATTTAGCTTGAAATAGAAAACATTGTTGGAAACTAGTCAGAAATTTCTCAAACCAAGTCAAATAATCAAGTGACTAAATCTAAACTAGTCAAAGCTACTCAAATCAAGAGTAATATCCTGAATTCAGGTCATATTGACTAATCTAGATATTAAATGTTTGCAGTGCAAGGTCAAATCCAGTCTAAACTAGGGCTAAATCAGATCTACAGTACATCAGGACTAAACCATGACAAAACAGTCTAACCCAGAACTAAACTAAGACTAAACCAGAGTTAAACCAGTTTTGAATGAGGACTAAACTTGGTCTAAACATGATAATAAACCATAATCCTCACTTTATGATGGACAGAGATGTTGAGTTGTAATAATAATTTTGTCACCAGTCGTCCTGGTAAATGTTTTGGGACCTCACTGTTTCCATGCATGTGGCCGTAGCTGGACATGTGGTTGACATATGGTTGGCGTACGTGCTTTTGAGGACATGTGAAATTTGGGTGAGGATAACTATTGTTATCTCTTAACAGTTCAACAGCCGTAGCTTTGGCACTCCCTTTTGGAAAGTCAGTCGGTTCATTTATCTACTACAAAGCACACTGTCCGAAACACACAGACAAACCAGCTCAAATCAGCTGACACACCTCTAAGTTTAACCACAGGATAAGTATACAATATTATTAACAATGTGTGAATTAATGTGATATAAACCATGACGTAGGAGTAAATTCAGAGGCTATATTATGAGTATTAGTGGGACGTAGTGGATGCTCCTGGCACCTCATGCAAATGTAAATGTAAATCAATGTATGGATGAGGAACACAAACACAAATCTATGGATATGAGTTACATTTACTCAGTTATTTAAGTAGCTTTTTGAATACTTTGTACTTTTACTGCATCATACTTTTTACTTTACTTGAGTAATTGTAAATTCACCCCCTTCCAATATATTTCTTTTTCTTGTAAGATTTTGAATCGTGTGGCATTCACAAATCATCATATGTTCAACAGGTCTCTTTTGGAGGCGGTGACAGCCCGTTTTATTGCCTGTGGGCTGCAGGATTGATGTCTCTTTGTCCAATCAGGAGTGAGAGGAGCAGCTTGGTTCGTCCCCAACATAATTAAATCCTCTCCAGCGTGGTAGTGGTGGAGCAAGTGTTTGCAGGCTACAGCGAGGACGCGGAGGGCTGCTGTGATAAACTTTCTGGCCCATGAAAACACGGCCTAATCTGATTAAATGAATGCACAAGACCTTACGCGTAACTCAGAAGACGTGGGAGTTCAAGTTTGAGTTGCTTTTTGTGGCCGGAGTCGCTTCCTTGTTCGACCACAGGGTGAACAATCGCAACATCTTCACAAAGAAACTTTGACTGCTAGGCTGCTAACTCGCTCAGAAGCAAAGACAAAAGTATGATTATTGCCGGATTTAAGATCAGAAGCGCTTACCAAGTTATTTATCACTACTAAAGTGTAGATCTGCTTTGTATATACGTGGAAATGTCATGTATTTGATTGAAGACTGGAGTTCGTAACGGGTTTTTGAGTAGTCATCATCAGTTGAGGAAGAGGTGCAGCTGGTAATAGACAAACTTTGCAGCAGAGCGCCCCCAGATTTCAGGCAGGAGGACACCCACAAAACAGTCCAGAGAAAAACATTTATTTCTGCAAAGATGTCCAGTCGAGGTGGGCCTGGACAGAGCCGGGGTACTACCTTAGGTCCACAGCCTATGAAGGCGACAGTCCCCTATCAGTTATCTAGCAAACCACGATCAAGAAGAGATGGTAAGGCTGTTTAAATTTTAAGTCGCATTTTTGCTTTTATGTAGACTCATTTACATATAATTGTAATTATAAATATGTATTTTAGATCAGAACTTTACTGTCATTCTGCTTTTAATGTAAAGTTACTTGTCAAAGGTTGCAATTGTAATACAACTCATATTTTGTGTCTTTGAATTTAAGATGAAAAGAACTCTATTATAATGTAACATTTTTGTTCATTGATAATTGACACTATGCTCATTTGTATGGACTTTAGACTATACACACTAGCCACTAGATTTGAAATGTCTTTTCTACAACAGGAAAGACCAAAGCACATCAGCTGAGTTGTGGCATGAGACGGACCGTGTCTCTTGATGCAATCATTGGGCCTTACCTTCAGGGACACTGGCCTAAAGAGGTGGAGGGCCAAGCCAGCTCCTGTCGAAAAGACAAATCCACCCAGGTGAAAGAATACTCACACTTAAATGTAGTGTTCCAAAGCTCTGTTTAGAAAATTGTTGACTTATTTTTTCAATGGTAATTTAAAAAGAATTAGACTACAACCCACAGAAAGTTATTACAAACTGGATATCAACGTATACAGTTTGAGTCAAAATACTCTTCCGGTGAGTATTATGTCATAAAGTACATGATAAGTTTGCACATTTTGCAGCATACAGAGGAGATAGAGGGAAGGGAGTACCCGCAGTTCACAGCTATTACACATTGAGAGAACCACATGAGAGCATGCCCCAGTGTCAGCTGACGAGGTCGTTCTGGCTGCACCCGTCCTCTGTGCTCGGAGTGCAGGCACTTGTCACTGCTCTACGGTTGGCCACATCCTCCGCCTGCTTTGTTTTTCGGTTTCTCCTGCTCTTTTTGCTCTTTAAGTGTAACAGCAGTGGGTTGGTGTGGTGTGATGTGCTGTCAGGTCAGGCTTAATGCATGAAGAGATGCATGCAATCAGAACTTGACACTTATTCATTGGCTTTGTGGCAAGCACTGTGTAGTTTGAAGTTACTAGCATACATTTCCACCCATTGTTAACTTAAGTTTAAGTTAAGTTTAATATGCATTAAGTGTAAAAATAGCTGCTCAAAGTCAGACAAGTCACAAAGAAATGTACATATTCAAACCAAAGTGCCTTGTAAGAGTGACTGTTACTAGTCAAAACTCAACTCTAAACCTCTCAAGTTCTGCATACAATGTTACAAGAATTTTTTAATCACATTGTGAGTTAACCCTAGTTAGTTAAGAACATTAACCACAGTTGAAATTGCTGTGCATTGTTTTTAACACTAGCATTGGTATTGACAGTTATTGTTTGTTTTCAGACTCCTGATTCATGGCTGGACAAATCTCAGAGCAGAAATGGTAGTAGCAATCACAAACGTTCAGCGTCCTGGGGCAGTGCGGAGCATCTTAAAGAGGTCAGTGTGTTTTTAATTTTCCAAATTGAGAAGACTACTCCTTTGCACAAAATCACTTGGTGCATAGTGATTGACTGACTGTAACCTATCATTACTAGATTACTAAACTAAAACAACAGCTACAGCAGCGCAGCAAACCTGTCTCAGGAGGTTATGACAGAGACCATCATTCAGGTTATCCCCACGGGAATGGTCACCTAGGAACCACACAGGTACCCAAACACATTACCTCACCTCTTATGCATGTCTATATGATAAACGGCATGTACATTTGCACTAAAGAGGGAATATAATGTTTTAATTTAAAGATCCTATATTATGCAAAATTGACTTTTCAGAGGTTTTAACCATGTTCTAATGTAGTTTCTATTCGGGCATGTTATTAATTATGTTGAGCTATAGTGCTCTCAAAGAACTGAAAATGGATTTACCATGGGCTTTACCAAACCACAAAGTGCACCCAGAGAAGTATTGTTGCCACCACCATTTTTACAACGCATCTGATTGGAAAAGATGGTGACCTAAATGTATCAAACATAGACTGGGAAAGGTGCAAAAATGCATACTATAGGATCATTCAAGATATCATTGTGAAACTTTATAAAAAACTGGACCTGTAGTGTCTCGCCTAAACTAAATACGGTAGATTGAAACGGTTAATGATATTTGAACTTGGCAGTGGGTCAAAGGAAATGAATGATATGCAACACTGAAGCAACAGGAAAGCCAGTGCATCGAGTTGCTTCTGCTTTCCAGAACTGAATACACCATGTTCTGTGTTTGATTCCAGCTGTTCAGTGAAATGTACTTGATATGCACTGGTTGATCGTGGCAACATAAACTAGAGCTATGCCTGCCTGTACTAATGCCACTTTTGAACTTGATAAATCATACATGTCAGCTTAATACTCAACAAAAAAATGTTCTCCAGGAATGATTTCATACCACATTATGCCTGATTTATAGAGCTCTAAAGAATGCAGACTAAATTGATTGACATGAAAAGCAAAAGCTTAAACACAAATGACAATCTCTAAATGTTTGCTTCCCCAGACTAAGCCAATTCCCATTCCCCTTGCTCCTTTGTCAACCGTGGTCCCACGGCTACGCTGCAGCGTGGAGGGCCTTAATCAGGAGCTGGAAGGCATGTTCATCTGCCAGCCCTCGCATGCACACCAAAGGGTATATCTACATACCACAATTTATGAAACAGGTGTGACATTTTGAAGCTGTAAAAGTGATATGCATTTTATCTTTATCAGTTTCTTGAGGTCCCAGATGGACACCGTGCACCTGTCCCATCTCAGAGCTGTAGCAGTGGATCGCAGAGTGATCCGGCCACTACTCCACCCTCCTCGCCCTGCTGCTCCCCCTCATGCGCCTCACCGCCTGCCTCTGAAGACATGCACCAAGGTTATTTTCTCTACAAACTGAGCAGACATTTGTGCATGTTGGGGTTGTAGACAAAACAACAGCTGCTTGGTGATGTTTAGAATGGCTACAAAAACAGAAAATTACCTATTATGCCAAGATGATTTTCTGAGATGTCTGCGGTTTGGTCAAAAAGATACCCAGAGTAGTTGTTGTATATTGTGGCACCAATCTTCACAAGAATGACAACACAACTTGGGGTCAGGGAGAACCTGTAGTTCTGAGGTTTCCAAAAATAAATTAACCTTATTCTATGATGTGTAGTCTGTAGAGGCCAACGGAGCGACTAAAGTAAAGATAATAAAGACTACCTACTTAACCTCATAGAGCAGGAGCAAACAAAAACTAATGCCATCGTTGTAATTACCTGTATTGATGTGTATTTTTATTTTTTATTTTTTTCATAGGGGTAATGGAAAATACAGAGCTGTGTCACATGCCTTCGTTCAACTCTCAGAATGAAACGGACCTGCCCCTGTTGATCTCATTCTCTCCGGGGCCCAACAAGAGTTTTTGTTTTCAGAGAGAACCTCCCGAAGGCTGTGAGAAAGTCAGCGTCTGGGAGGAGACAAGGTAATGACAACATCTCTGTTTTAGTTTGAGTAGAAGTCTGTGCATAGCTAAAATAATATCCTCAATCACATTTATGTTTTTATGTTAGGTCTCATAAAAAATAATGTGTGCTGAGTTATTTGGCGTAAGCCAGGCCTGTTGTAATAATTGTTACATTGTTTATTTAAGGTAAAGATTATTTATATTATAGGACCGTATATAATCACTGATTTTCATTATAACAAAGGGTAGAATTATGGTTATCTTTCATTATTACAGTAAATTCTGACTGCTTATGACTGTTTATGTTTTCTTCAGCACTTTGCATCAGCCCAAACCAGCTGCCATTGCCTCCTGCCCCGACCCCAACAAAGTAAACTTCACTCCGCACGGAGGCTCGGCTTTCTGCCCCGTCAGCCTGCTCAAGCCCCTGCTCCCCACCATGGACCTGTTGTTTCGCAGCCTCTCGGTGTCTCCAGGTCTGTCGGAACAGGCAGCGAGCTTTTGCCAGGCAACCTCCAGTGGCAACCACACCCCCGCAAGCACAGTGATAGGAGAAGGCTCTGGGGAGGGCCTGGCTTTCTGATTCAAACAATTGGTTATCCATAGAATTCAGTGCCTTGATAGGGTAGAAACCTTATGTGTCGTTTGTGCTAGGGCACAAGGCACAGACGTTTGCATCCCTTTACTACACAGGGCAAAAATATTAATAATAATAATTAAAAAAATAATAAAACTAAGAATGATAAAAAAATAAAATAATAAAAGGGTCTGCTTGTTTAGATTCCCTGATTTGGTGGCACAATTATTTTTTCCAAAGATTCATTTTTGGCTAGGGCATTCCTCTTAAGACTGTTCACTCAATGCGTGTTTGGGTTTAGTGACATGAACTCGACATGCCTCTTATCTATATACAACAGAGTAATGCATTGATGAACCTATTTCATTTTATATTTGACCTGATTCGACTTGACTTTGCATCATTGGCGGTGCACAAAGCATGACAAATCTTTAAGGTACCTTTTGACCTAATCCACGATGACAATATAACTCTTGGAATAATGTAGACTGGAAGGACTTTTGGGTAAAAATGATACCTAATGCTTCAGTTTATGCATTCCTGCTTTAAAAAAAAGTTTGCTTGTTTACTTGTTCAAAATGTAATGTGTTAATATTGATGTATCAACTCAATATTCTTGATGGCATTTCCTGCATAGATGGCTACCTAACCAGTTTTAGTGCTACTAGTTATAAACAATTGTATTTTTTCAGATATGTTGCTTTTTCTTCTGCCAAGCTGACAAATTGACAATTAGATTTTCAGTTTTTATTTCCGGTAGATGACGTTTGCACATTTTAAACTGCTACATTTGAGTTGCAATTCATATTTTTATATTCACTTTTGTACTTCTTTGTAAATGTAAGGGTAGTAATGTTTTTTTTTTTTCTATATCTTTACAGACCTGCGATATAAGCTAAAATTGTACTTTTCTAGTTTGGTTGTGCCAGTATACTTTGGGCAGGTGTTTAGCATTTTCTGTATTGGGTGAATTTTATGCACTTCCAGGAAAGGGTTTTTATGGAGATGGTATTAACTTCCATATGTTAGTCCTGGGTTTACAATGTCTGAAAATGTGTTTAAATGAATAGAAAGCTAACTTGTATTTTTTGACTAACTTCTATAGTTTTATTTACCTGATGATGAAATACTGATGAACTATTATTTTTCTTTGAAATCTTTCTATTTCATTGTTGTGAAAGCCCTGTGGATGCTGGGGACACTTGGTTAACTCAGGTTCTGTGTTCTGCACACAGCTTTATATGATGATGGTCAAATGTGTTGCTGATTATTAAATTTGTCATAAGCCAGATTCAGATGCATAATTTCAATCCCTTTTTTTCTAAACTATAGTCAGGACAATTTAAACTGTCCTGACAATGCAGCCATCAGATTATGAACTAGCCTATAAAATATGTGGGTAGGATTTCTCATCACAAGCTACAGAAGTGACTTTTTTTTAAAATAGCTCCATGTGTTGTGGGCATGGTGCACATACTGTACAGCTGTTGGTGTGACAAAGTGGGATTGGCTGCCCTTATAGGAGGCTGGCACTTTCATTTACTGTAGAGTAGCGGCGAGTCAACCGGATAGCACAGATATTCACTGTAAAGGACTTTAGCCACAGAAAACTGTTAGCCATGCCGTCAATACTCTCTGTGGTGAGCAAACAGCTCAGGAGTCACCCAGCCGTGAGTATTATATTTTTTATTCACGCAGTTCCCTGACGGAGTCAGTGACATTGAAATGTCTTCTGTGGCGCTGAGAGGTGCCTCTGCGCTCCTCCTGGTGCATAGAAATGTCTGCAATAGGCTTCACCTGATACCGGCTAAATGATGGGAAATGGGCTACAATCATACTATTGTCATTTGTATCTTGTGATAACACTTTGGCTATGACATTATATTAAAACAATGCTCTGGAATCTGTCAATATTATGTCCCTATTGTTTTTAGGACAGCTACAGTCTCGGGTTAGTCTCGACTATGGCCTGGGACTAGTGCCGGTTACAGATTTCCGTTAAGTCGTTTTACGTTAAGACAAACTCCTAACCGTTAACATTTTGATGAAGGCGTGTGAGATGCGTGTCTGGCGCTACAGCGCAGCCATGTAAGCGGTTCGCAGCTGCACGTATAGTGTAGGGTCTTCTTACAGGCGTGACTAAAGGCCAGAATAACAGAGTGTACCTTTGATCCAAGGGCGACAGGATCAGATGAGTTACCTTATTGCACCCTAGATGGTAAATGCTAGGCCTGTACTCTTTCTATGTATAGGCCTATTCAAAATATAGACATATTGACTAGTCTAGATAATCATTCTGTTCAAGTCCTGTTAACACAATAAAACTGTAAAGATAACAAATCTGTCTGACATATAAAATATACTAAAGCTCTGCTTGTTTAATTAAAGCAATAACAAAAAACAGCTTAATAAAGCTTTTAATCAAATACTGAACGCTATCTATATAGGCTACTGTTAATGAATTCACCTCCACAGTTTATTGGCACATGAACTAATAATGGTACCATTTTATTTTCTACAGCTGATTCCACTTTTTGTCTTCATCGGTGGTGGAGCAGCTATGAGTATGTTATATTTGGGGCGATTAGCACTGAAAAACCCCGATGTCTCGTAAGTTCATTAAAATAAATACAAATATTTAATTGATGAGTTAGTAAATATGTACCTCTTATTCCCAGATGGGACCGCAAGAACAACCCTGAACCCTGGAACAAACTAGATGCTAATCAGCAGTACAAGGTACACATTTCAGACATCTTGACCTTGGTTCACACATTTAAGTGATTTGCTCTCCTTAAATTTTGCAATAACACATTTTCTCTCTTTGTGTTTTGTGTTTTGTGTTTTTGTTTTGTGTTTTTGTTTGGTTGTGTCCCGTGTGTGTCCCTTTAGCTTTTTGCCATTAACATGGACTACAAGAATCTCAAGAAGGACAGACCTGACTTTTAAGTCTTGAATCTTCCAAGATGATCCAGTAATTGACCCCTTTGCACTTTCATTTTGCCAAAAACAAATTCATTTATGGTACTTAGCAGATGATGACTACTACGAATGTAAAGTGAATGAATTTTACATTCATTAGTGACTGTGTGAAGAAAACAGGCAACCACCTGTTTATTAAACAATATATTTTGTTGTTGTAAATTATTAAAGGGTAAATGAATGAACTGTGGATCGTGTATGATTAAATAAATGTATGAAAATGTAGGAAACAAATGATATAATGAAGTATCTAAGTAAAGTATATAACAATATAACAAGGCATATATCCAGTAAATGAAACACAAAACTAACATTACTAACATTACTAGATCAGCTACAGTGTTTATTAAATACAAAATAATAGCTCTCTTTTGGACTATTACTCACTGACTTCTCTAACTTGATAAGATTTTAACTTCATTTTGCATCATTCAACATTTTTAGGGAGACATAGCCAATCTACAGAAACAGTAAATGCAAACAAATATATAAGTCACAAAAAGTCAGTGATACTTGACTTTTGGTTGAAATTTTTGGAAGTATGGCATTTATCTAGACCAATCTATAACAAGGTACTGGTAATTTAAACCTACATGTTATATTGCATTTTAGGAGGATTTCACCCATAAGTCAAATATATATTTTTCTGACTATTATATCTTTCCTAAAATCTAGAGAAGTTAGTAAAAATTCACGTGTTTAATATTACAAGTGTTTAATGTTACATCTCAGGCGACAGGTGGCAGTGTTTTTCATCACGGGCCTGAAGTTTAAAAGAAGAAGATACACTGTATCGCGAGAATTGTGAAAAAAACTTCAAAATAACGCGGGAGTCAAACGGAGCTTGTTGTGAAGTTGAGCAGAACTCTTTAGTGAAATAAGCGCTAATTTAGTATTAAACCTGATTTATATATTACTTGGGTAGTATAGAACTGGAGACGTAAGAAAGCAGGCTGTTTTTTTCACGTCTTGTGTGTTTTCGACTTTGGGAGATAATTTTACTTAGCAAACCAGCTGATCCAAGGTTTGCAATGGATACTACGGAGGATTTGTCAGCCCGGGTTTTGTTGAAACATATTATGAATGTTGAGCTGCCCAGGACTCCTCTTACCCGCAGGTATTATTTTTATCATTCGTTAATTTTGTGCTACAAAGCGGTCTTAAAGGTAGCATTTGCTACTTGTGATGACCTAGAAAGAGACGTAAACATTACTATTGCTGATACAGGATTTAACGGAGACCATAATTGATTCTTTGTTTGTACTGCATTGAATATGTAATTTACCCCAAATGCAAGTTTGGTTAGAAAATGATTTGCTCTGTACCTGTATGTTTAGTGCCACAGCCATAAGTACCAATCCTAGGCGCAGCGGCAGACTCAATAAAGACGTTGCTAGAGGCCAGACACCACAGAGCATCCTCAGACGCAGTTTAAAGAATAAATTACACGAGGTAAGTACGATTATAGAAGCATAGTATCTGCTGCTGTTCCAAATGATTGACTTTTGATCATTTTTATTATAGAGTATATCCAGAAAGTCTCTTCCCAGTACAAGGAGAACAGCATCGACTGCATCGGCATCAGTGCTTTTTGATGATGGAGAAACACCAAGACATTTGTTCAAGAACATCCTGCTAACGGGTATCTGCTGTACTTTTCTGGCTTCTCAGTGGCTACTTGATAGAGAGCTCTAAGCTTGACTAATTATCATAACTCCCTGTCTCCTGGCCAATTGATATCTGTGTCAAACTTGGAAAATTAGGATGATATTATATCTTTTTAAGTCTTTTTGTTCCCAGAACCTGTTAAAACTCCTGTAGTGAATGAACAAGCCGAGTCAGAGGACCAGCAGCCCGAGGTACCTTCTGCCAACTCTAGTCTACAGAGCAGACGTCCTAGGTGAATAGTCTACGTGCAACATTTGAGTGTTCAGACTTGTATTATTTCAAAAAGTGCTATTGGTTTAACATTCCTGTTTTTGTTGCACTTTTGTTCTTGACCTTTTAGTATAGAGCTTTCAGAACTAGAGCTTACAGATGTAACAGTTGGCAACATTGCAAGCACCGCAAAAGGGCTCAGACGGAAGCGGCCTCGTCGGAGCCTTAATGTGACTGCTTTTGAAAAGCGCCTCAATGAAGGAAATGGTATGAAGCGCAAATATTGAAGATTTGCACACGCTAAAGCTGAACGTTTGAGCATTTAAAAATAAAGTGATGTTTTTTTTATCCTCAGAAATAGTAGAGGAAGATGAAGAACCAGTAGGTGATCATTCATCATTATCCATCTCCAGGTAATGAGCAAGCTAAATACACAACTCTAATACTCTGTGTTACATCACTGCTACATTGCACTGGTTTGATAAGAATAGTGAAAATCATAATTAATTTGTACATTTTTAAGATGTGAATATCTTGTTTTCCAGCTCTGCTTCACTCAGCCTTAAAACACCTTTTGTTGATGTCCGAACTGAGAAGAAAGGCCTCCAGAGAAGGGTTTCCCACCGCAGAAAGATCTCAGAAGAAGAATTTGGTGCTGCTGTAAATAAAAGACAAATGGGAAACTACAATGGTTAGTGAGCTACTTTTTTATTTTTCACTTTCTATACTTTATGTGACAGTAAAAATATAGGCTGGTTAAAATGTGTTTTGATTATGTTGTAACTTGAATGTTGTAATTAATTATACATATATTTTTCTATTATTTAGCCCCTGAACAAGGTCTCAGTGAAACCGCCTATTCTGAGGGCTTCACTTTGGGCCTAAGCAAACTAAGCGAGCCTGATATCACAACCGATATTGTCCATTGTAACACAGAACTCTATGCCCAGTCGGAAGGCATTATGGAGAATTTTTCAACCCTTGCAACACAGGAGAAGCCCACAGTCATGGCATCACAGATTCAGAGACACATGGGTCAGCAGCTAGATGCGAACAACCAGCCATATTCATTTCCAATGGAAGAGAACAGTTTGATTGACCCTCAAGAGCTACGCCAGTCGGTGTCCGCTAGGTCTCAAGTTGACCTACAAGACCCAACTAATGACGATCCTACCACCACGTCCCAATCAGATGATCCAGTTGAGTCAGTGAAAGAGGAAAATGTAGAGCAACCCCAATTGGAGGACGCTGATTCTCAAACTGAAGACTATGCTGCCATGAGATCTAACTCTGACGAAGAAGATGTAGCAGACAAGATTGAACCTGAAAACGAGGGAGAGACCGATGCTCAAGCTAGTGATGAGGGTGCAGCTACGTTTGATGTGGAGGAGGACTCTGAACCAGGGGCACAAAGTCATCAGGAAGCTCCCGTTGAGAGTTTGGGGCTTGAGGAAGACTGCAATGATTCTCAGACCGATGATGAAGGTGAAGAAGATATGGTTGAGGGTGAGGAAGATGAGCCAGGTGATAATGAGTTGGTGGATGATGAAGACATGGTTGAGGGTGATGAAGAGGAAGTGGAAATTGACCAAGAAATGGTTGAGGGTGAGGCAGATGGGGTGGAGGGTGATGAAGAGGAGGAGGAGGATGAAGAGGTGGTGGAGGAGGATGAAGATGAAGAGGTGGTGGAGGAGGATGTGGAAGGTGATGAAGATAGGTTTGAGGGTGAGGAGGTGGCGTGGGACAAAGGTGGAGAAAGGCATAACTCGGACACACACATTATTCAACGGGCTCAACGCTCAGAAGGTCAAATTTTGATACCAATCCAAAACACTGATGGAGATTTACCCGACAACACAAAGACAGGTATGAGACAACATGGCTAATTTCCTCACTAACAATATTTCCTTGCTCAAAAACACCTGATTTTTTTTTTTTCTCTTACAGATTTTTTGGAAACAGAAAATGAGGAAAATGCTGAAGATATGCACAATGATATGGATGTACAAAATGATGAGCTCAGTCAGACTAATTTTGATGTCAGTGGCATCGTTGAGTCTCCAACCCATAAAGATGCATCTGATAAAGCTGAGCCTGACGCAGACGAGGAGAATGATGAAAATGATCCACCAGAAGATGCTGAACAGGAGGAACAATCTGTGGGTGAATCTGAGGAGGATGAGGAGGAAAATGATGGTATGTTTAGGTTTAAAATGTCCATATTCTTTGCTTTTAAAATTGTATTGTGTATTGATTTATTTTTTTCAAATAGATTTTCAAAGTAAGACTCCAGAATTTGTCAAACAAAAGCGGGTTTTCTTTTATTCTCATCCACAAGCCTCATCTTCTAAGCAGAATATCCAGCCGAGGTAAAGGGTTGATTAGACGGGATGTTAATATTCATTATTAAGTACTGACCTTTTTAATAATCATGATTCCAGTGGAACCAGTACAAATGTGCCTGCAGCTAAAGCTAAACAGAAGGCGCAGAGGAAACCGAGAATGACCAAGAGTGATCCAGGCCTTCCCAAAAGCTACCTTATGAATGTGTTCAAGCACTTTGCCAAAACAAAAGTCTCTGCTGATGTGTATCCTGTCCTAAAAGAGATGTAAGTTCTTATTTAATAAATCTTATTTTAAAAATGACTATTTAAGTTTGGGTACGACCATCACATGTAATACATTCTAATATGGTTGTTAGTAATGTGTGTGTAATTTGGTTTGACAGAATGGATAAGTTCTTTGACCGTTTTGCTAAAGACTTGGAGGTATATGCGCTTCATGCACGGAGATCAACCATAGAAGTCGCAGATTGTGAACTTCTACTGAGACGGTATGTGTTGTGTCTTTTCTTTTAGGACCTATTTTAACCTGGTCTTTGACTTGAATCTCGCTGTTGTGTATTTTTAGACAGGGCCATGTGAATGACAAAGTACCAGTAGAAGTTCTTATTGAAAAATATCTTCGCATGGATCAGCGCAAGCTCTTGATTCCAATTGCAACCAGTGGGAATGTTGTGTTTCCTAAAAAAAGATAATTTCATTTACATAAATATTTGTAAATATATCTGTATATTTGTCTTGTGTGTTTTATTTGATATAATTTAGGATATTCTAAACGCTTGCATAAACTTGTGACTCAACATTTGTTATTTTATAAACGTCCTCAATGTTGTACATATTTCTGAGACAAAAATAAATTCTTGTATACTATTTGCGTTGCACTGTTTTGTTATCATTACTTAGTCAGGTCACTGGGTGGCAGCATTGTTGATTAAAACTCCTTTGTATACATTGTAATTTATTAAGTTAAGTTATATTAAATTTAAAAAGCTAAAGAAGGAACTATGAGATTTGCATTAGTATTATAAAGTCTCTCATTTATCAGTCCTAGTTGAAGAAATTAGATTAATTATCGTTGGTGGTATTCCGAAACAGCAGGTGGCGCTCACATAATGACAGCACTGGATCTGCCTGTTCTTCTGACAGCTAACGGTAGCCCGCTAGCTAATAACAACACAAGATCCCGTACTAGTATTATTAACTGCCAAATAATAAGGTGAGTCTGTCGACAGTTTGAATACAACATCGTTATACAACTCTGAAAGGATTTACATAATTATGTAACGGGTCTTATGTCTAGCAGATTACCGAGATTATTGCGACATTTTCTCGTCCTTTTTGTTAGGCTCAATGCTAGATACAGCCTTTACAAGAATAGTGCTAGTTAACAAGCAGCTACCGAGCTCAGATGAAGCTATAATATTTTACACAATATTTGAAGATTCGCTGGTGTAAGACACTTTCATTTTGTATATTTTTCTTATATTTAAACGACATATGACGAGCCCTATCGTCTGTTATTTTAGTCACAGAACCGTGAAAAGTTATTGTTGATCTGATTTATCACCTGTAACAGTTTGATAACTCATATATTGTTGTTTATTTATTAATGGAATTATTGGTGTAAATGTAAACTATGTTACTGCCTCATACATATGGTACATATAACTTATTGGCCATATGTATGATGCTATTATTTTTATTGTGGTTTCATACTATTTTAAATATTGTATAATGTAATTATACTTGTAATTGGATATCTTGTAATTGGATATCTGCCTTTCCAATTGATAGTGTGCTTTTATTGTTTGTTATGCCACGTCACAGTTCTCTAATCTGCTGCTTATTAAAGGGCTTGTTGATTATGTCAGGTAGAAGGAAAGTTCATGTGTCTGCCACAAAATGAAAGTTTCATTTTGGCAAAGGGAATTTTTGTTTGTGATTCACGTCAGAGGCTTATTTATAGAAATTGCAGAACATATTGATTACACAAAATCTCTGAGCTGTATTCTTGTTTAGATATTTTGAATAATATGCAAACTCTGATTTCTCTGAGTTCTAATTTGAACTCACTTGAAAGGCTGAATTGTCTCTGTCAGAAGCCCAGATGGATAAGTAAAGAAGATAATGTTATCCCTATGGATTTTATACTGTGAACTTGCATTTGAACTACCAAGTGCAGGGGGAATAATGATTAGCAATGAGATTCCGCTCTGTCTTTAACCTCTGGAGCCTGCTATAGCCACAAGGGTTAAGTACAAGCTAGAAGTGAAACCTGATGCTGCTATTTTTTTTCCTTTGTCAAAATCCCCTCAAATATAATTGTGGTTTTGTGCAAAGCCAGTATATGGGAGAGAGGCAAGCTGACCAGTCTAGAAAAATCAATAGTTCATACCTCTCCAAGATGAACTTTTCTGGAAAAGGAGGATCTTGACTGGGGGGGAAATATGAAAATACCTTTATAGTGACTGTCTATGTGCTGTACAATTGGTCCCAGTCATTATTATTATTATTATTATTATGGTCTTAAGGATTGTCTATATCTGGATGGATATAGACATTGTGTTCAACAGTTTGAAACTTGCCACCTGAGATGGTTTTATGTCGCCAGTCTCTTATTCTTTCCCTATAGCTGCACAAAGCAAGGAATAGTATGTTGCAGTAAAAACTAAACATTTAAAAGCACTATTTTGTAATTGGTTCCAAGAATGGTCTCTATATAACTACTTGTATATAAATGATTTTCGTTGTTGATAATCTGGCCAGACTGTTTGACAAAATTTGGAATATTTGCAGTTTTTGTCAGTGATAAGTGTATAGATGTGAGGAAAGTTCGGATAACTCAAATGTATCCCCCTGCCTTTGACCTCAATATGTCAAGTTTTTATTGTGCACTTCCTCCATTTACACATCAATCTGAACGTGCTGTTGTCTGCATGTACCAGTTTTTTTCCACCATAATATCCACAGTTCTTCATCTTTCACATTCATTCTAGTGCTAGTTTGTCAACATGGCCTTTATGAGCTTCTAGTATAAACATCCCCTCAGTTGATTTTGTTGCTTTATTCAAACATGCTGAGGCGCTGTCTTTCTCAGGAGTTGAGCATGGCCAGCAGGGGAAGAGAGAACCTTTACGGGACATGCACTTCATTTCTGATTTTTTTCAGCAGAGAGAAAGCTGCAGCTCCAGTTTTTGTAAAATGAGTAATTGTTTATTGTGTGTTTGCCAATGTGTGTATCGCAATATATACTTCATTTTATGTCTCTGGTTTGTTTCTAGGGGGCAAGCTGCTTCCATTTGTCATGTGTTGATGCAGATGGATGTTGGGGGTGAACGTTGAAGAGTGAAGAGATAGATCCTCTTTCTAACCTTGTTGCCCCTGACACCGTCACGCTGGCAATGTCAAGAGTCCCGAGTCCCCCTCCCCCGGCGGAAATGTCCAGCGGGCCTGTGGCTGAGAGCTGGTGTTACACACAGGTACACCTTTAAATGCATTTTTTCAACTGCTAGAGAGCGCTAAAAGAGTGCCCTCCCCCTATAGCGGGAAGGCAGCCCTGCAACCAGAGGGTAGCCGGTTCGAATCCCCACCCTATGTATGTACTGTGTTGTGTTTCTGGGCAAGACACTTACCCCACATTGCATATGAATGAATGTGGTTGTGTGATTGGTGTTTGGTGGTGGTCGGAGTGGCCGTAGGTGCAGACTCGCAGCCACGCCTCTGTCAGTATGCCCCAGGTGTGGTTATGTGGCTACATAAGTAGCTTACCACCACCGGGTGTGACTGAGGAGTGAATGAATAATGTCATTGTAAAGCACCTTTGAGTCTTCACGAAAGCACTATAAAAATAAATCATTATTGTTATTATTATACACTCGTTTCTATTAATGACCTGAAGAAAATCATTCAAATCATGTTAATACAAAAAGAGGTTATCAAAACCATAGGAACACTAACTAATTAACAAAGAGCCAAATAAAACAATTGAATCTTGGTTTGTTTACTTGTTTACTTAAGAGCACTTTCTGAGGAGGATGGGGAAAGTGGAGGGCCCCTAATTTTACTTGGAACTCATTTTACTATAAATTATTTTGCCAGATCAAAGTGGTGAAGTTCTCCTATATGTGGACCATTAACAACTTCAGCTTCTGTCGTGAGGAGATGGGGGAGGTCATCAAGAGCTCCACTTTCTCTTCTGGGGCCAATGATAAGCTGAAATGGTGAGTGGGCTGTTTCTCTCAATTTTGTCTTATTGTAAATACATGGACTTAACAATGCAATATTCAGGTGTTTGCGAGTGAATCCTAAAGGCTTGGATGAAGAGAGCAAAGATTACCTTTCTCTCTACCTGCTGCTGGTCAGCTGTCCCAAAGCCGAGGTACGCGCCAAGTTTAAGTTCTCCATACTAAACGCCAAGGGAGAGGAGACCAAAGCCATGGGTAAGTACAAAAACACAATTTACTAAGAATAACACCTGACATGTTATTAATTGACTTGGGGTTTTTTTCTGCAGAAAGTCAGAGGGCATATCGGTTTGTTCAGGGCAAAGACTGGGGTTTTAAAAAGTTCATCCGAAGAGACTTCCTGCTCGATGAGGCCAATGGTCTTTTACCTGATGACAAGCTGACACTTTTCTGTGAGGTACGCACTTAACACACTTTCAGTTTTATTTCCCTGTGCATTATTTCAACATCCTAAATTTAAAGTGTCATTTTATATAATACAGTGCCGTCTACAATACCCCCTCATTACTACTATTTTTACATATTCATATCTATTTTTATGCTTTGTCAACACAGAATTTAAAAACTATCCTTTAACTAAATTGTGACTACTCCCAGGTGAGCGTGGTGCAAGACTCGGTCAACATATCTGGGCAGAACACTATGAACATGGTGAAGGTGCCGGATTGCCGATTAGCAGACGAACTGGGCGGGCTGTGGGAGAACTCTCGCTTTACCGACTGTTCCCTGTGTGTTGCTGGACAGGAGTTTCAGGCCCACAAAGCCATCTTGGCAGGTACATACATAAGCCCAATACACCCCATATTCCAATCTTCCAGTCTATAAACGTTTTATATTCATAATTATTAAATACAATGTTGTATTCCCCTTGCTTCTAGCACGTTCACCAGTATTCAGTGCAATGTTTGAACATGAAATGGAGGAGAGCAAAAAGGTAAGTAATGATCTAAGATTGTTAAAAACTATTCCTTTTTGCATTTCAATATGAATGTGTTGTGTCTAAAAGGCACAGAGCTGTACATGTATGTTATTAGTATCATGAAATCTAGCTGAAATTGTGCACACCAAAAATATTAACATATACATCTTTTTTTTTTAGAACCGTGTGGAAATCAATGACGTGGAGCCAGAGGTATTCAAAGAGATGATGTGCTTCATTTACACAGACAAGGCTCCAAACCTGGACAAAATGGCTGATGATTTACTCGCAGCAGCTGACAAGGTACTCAACCCAAAGCAACATATGGTCGCTGGCAGTATGAGCATATTTAATTATGACTGGGTCTGCTAAAGTTTTCTTTTAATGTTAATCACAGTATGTTAGATGTTCTTGATGTTGAGTTTCACACTGATCTCACTGCCTCATGACACCAAATGAGATTCTGACATAAAGACTTTATTTGTCTCTTGTTCAGTACGCTTTGGAAAGACTGAAGGTGATGTGTGAGGATGCTCTATGCACCAGCCTCTCGGTGGAAAACGCTGCTGAAATCCTGATCCTGGCTGATTTACACAGCGCTGACCAACTCAAAACACAAGCTGTTGACTTCATCAACTAGTGAGTTCTCACACAACACTTATTTTTTTTGTAGCTCTTCAGTACACCTATCTCATAGATCTACCGGGTCTGTACCTTTGCAATAGCATCTTTACTCTAGCTTCATCTCTTGTTTCATTAAACTGCACACTGAGATACTTTGGAGATAGACCAGGGTGCCCTGACTCCTTATGAATACTACTGTCACCGTCCTCTTTGATGATTGAGTAATAAAACCTATTGTGGGTGACTCCATGGTGGTTAGCCCTGTCTCCTCACAGCAAGAAGCTCCCAGGTTTGATCCCTGGACCTAACGGTGGAGCCTTTCTGTGAGGTCTTTGCATGGTTCTCTGGGTGGGTTTTCTCTGGGTACTCCGATTTCCCCAATTAACCTAAAAACACTAGGCTAATCCTCCAGCTAGCTACATCCATCTGACCAAGATCCAGGCTCTCAGCCCTACATAATGTCTGCTCCCACCATTATCCTTGTCTTCTAAAAATATACTTCTCTCTTTTTTTTAGCCATGCTGCCGAGGTGATGGAGACTGCCGGTTGGAAGTCTATGGTAGCCTCTCATCCACACCTTGTCGCTGAAGCTTACCGCTCCTTGGCCTCAGCCCAGTGTCCTTTTCTCGGACCCCCACGAAAGCGGCTTAAACAGTCGTAACAGCCCCGCGGGAAGGCTCTGACTCCCACACACGTACGCGCAAACACCGAAATACACAGATCCCCCCCCCCACCGCTGTTACCTACTACACTACCTACAACCTCTCATCGAACTGTCCCAGCCGAATCTGCTGTATTTAGTCTCTTCTGAAAATGGAGAAAGTAAGGCGAGGAGTTTGAAGAAAGGAACAGTTGAGCTTGTCGTTTACAAAACCCCTCCCCTTTACTCCTCGACTGTTGCTTAGTGAGGTCTGACATTGTTCTCTTTTACCTAAATCCTTCGGCATCTGATGCTAGTTCCTGTTTGGAATATGGATTCTAATTAAGTTGACATCAATTTCAATGGGAGCGTACTGTCTGGAAATCCAAAAGCTCTGCAATTGTGACTATGGATTAATCAAGTCTATTTTATCACAAGGCTTCTTCTGCTATTAGTTCTTGGTGTAAAGTTGGAATAAGACTCTGAAATGTACTTCAGTTTCTATCAAAAATAAATGAAGTGGGCCCCCAAGAGAAGACATCAACAAGGGCTAGTCAACACACATTAAAAGGAACAAAAGCATCCAATTGATTTTCCCAGAGAAAGTTGGGAAACATTGCACTAAAATCACAGGTCACTCATCGTCATCCCCTACCAGCAGCAGTCAAGTAGATATCGTCAAGCACATTGATGGACTGAAGACCAGTTACAATGACCAATAACAAGTCCCTTTAAGATATATCAGCAAGACATACTATGTATATTGAATTCTGCATCAACTTTTTTCAAGGGGGCTACTGAAAACAGCTACGCACAACTGGATGTCAATTCTTTGTGCTGGGATTTGTCTTTTTAACCCTTGAGAGAAGGAAAAGTCCAAGGTGTCCATAGACAAAGTGTCAAGAAAATGGCTCCAAACTAACGTTAAGGTTCAAACAGCGGCATGTTAACGTTCTTTTACGACCAATTTCTTCTGTGTTTCTCCTCAGATGTGTCATTTCTATTTTTTCCTCGAGAATTTGTACAGACACTAGTGATTTCGAAACTGTGTAAACAAAGTATTTTCAACCGTTCAAAAACTTGTTTTCTTTCCAGGCGTGGAGACTGAGAGGAACTGATAATGAATGAACACGTTTTAATGTTCAGAAAATGTATAGCGGCTAACCACATGAAATCCATTCAAAGCTATTGTTTAAATCTGGTTGAAAATGGTGATTGATCGAAGGAACCATTGTTGTTTCTTTCCTGTAGATATCGCTCATTATGAGACACTTAGTTGTTGCCATTTTTTGTTCCCAAAAGAATAAACCACAGCTATTTTGTATTGAATGCATTCTATTGTCTTGGTTTTATTGGGTCAAAAATTATAAGCAATACATCGGGTCAAGTTAATTGAGAATAATTTATGAAAAAAGGCAAACTCAAGTGTAGGCTCACAATGCTGTAATATAATATGTGGTATGAACATTTTCCACAAATTCACCCAAAAGTAAATTATACTTGTTTGGTTTTAGTAATGCATCATTTTAAGACAGTTTTATAGGGCCATTGTAAAGTATGTGTAATGCTGCCATCACAACACCATATATGTAGCATCATGTAATCAAGACCCCAAGTCAAAATTGGATATGTAGCCTATATCATAATTTGTGTAAACAGAAGTGTCCTTCTTTCTGGTTCTCAGTTTCACCCCTCGAGTAAGTTATATGATTAGCTATATCATATTTATGGTAAAAGACCCACCTTTGTGATCAGGAAGCTGCAGGTGAGTTTGGTTGTTTTCCAAGCACGTATGTGAATATGTCAAGCTTTGTACGACAGTTTTCATTATTTAAAAATATTCTTTAAATGAATATCTACTTTACAAGGCTCAGTTGAGTTAATTATTTTTTACATAGACCGATAGTAGTCTACCCTGATGCTAACAGCTAGGTTAATGAATTGTTTTAATAGCTGAGCTCCTTGTCTTGGTTTACCTTGATTACATTACATTTGCACCCTTGCACTATGCAGTATGTTTTTTCTTTAGCCTAAAGTTTGGAATGTGTGTTTCCTTGAGCTACATTGTTTTTGAAACTTGACGATTGACAGGCTCATGTCTCTGGGACTACATGACACACAATCATCATTTAATGCGTTTTAGTGTTTTAGTGTAAATAACATGATGCTTATCTCAACACTCATGGAACATTTTGTTGCCTCTTTTTTATTAAGTTTATTCCTTTGGACCAGTTGACTGTGTTAAAGCTGAGGGAGTGAAAACTCCCAAAGGTGTGTACTTTTATAAGATCTTTTAATTTTCAACTTCAACTTCTTAAATGATCAATAATACACTGTCTACGCACTCTCGACTATCGTGGTAGCATATAATGCACTCCACTGACTCAGTGTTTGTTTATGGAATTTCAGAACAAATATGTGTTGGCAAATTAGAGAGAAATAAGTTATGGTGTATCATACCCTTCATGTGCAGTGTATTCCTATTGATGTATATATATATATATCTTTTCATAAAAATTGTCACACAACTCTACAATAGTCCAAATAGCTACTGTCCAAAAGCAGAGCATGTTACAAAGGTCAAACACACATTCTGGCACTGTTTATAAATATATGCCTTTTTAGCTGTAACTTAGGTAAGTGCAGTAAACAGTCACCGCAAGTGATGTAAATCTACATGTAGAAGTGTACATGAAGTCCACACACACACACACTTGTGAGTGGGTTACCAGTATCTTCTCTTTGATTTACACCAGCCACTAAACCACAAACTGGCCGTAAGTTTCACAGTAGACCACAGCAAGGGCATTTGAAGGGTAAATATAAAAGTGGAACAAATTAATTTCTGTATTAAGTCTCTGAATGTAAACTAAAAGTGGCAACAAATTGCCCAAACAACTTGAGCACGTGTTTGTTGGGGATTTTTGCCTCCTGCACAAAAAAAAGGTAAGATGAATAAGAATCATTGATACTAACATTTATTGACACACTTCTAGCCTCAATGTTGAGTAAAAAATAAAACAGGTGACATATTTTGTTAAAAAATATTTGAATAGATAATATTTCTCAATGTAAACTTCCTGAACAGCGAGATAATGATTTCTTTTTTGTTTTTGCTCCCTCAAACCAAAACTATCAATGCATCAGAATCAGTGTGGTTGTGGGTCAGTAGCATATACCAGACTGACCTTTTTGCAATACAAGTGAAACTAGTGGCACTGCTATTATATATTGTTCTCATTTATGAGGTTGTCTTCTAACCAATATAATGAGCAAGAAAAGAAACTGGCCTTTGAAGGGTTAAAAAAATTGAATAAAAATATAGTATAGTGTAGATATTTTTTTATGATAAAAACAGATCCTAGTAAAAAATAGAAATAATAAAAAAATTAAAGGCCTCAAACTGATCATCGATAATATATAATGAGATCATTGATAGTGTATGCTGAAAACAAAGCATGAGGGTTAAACCTAAATGACACAAACACAGAGCAGTTTACTGGATGTCTAGGACGGGGACACAGGTGAGCCTGTTTGTTCTTTCACACAATAAGACTCTATTTGTCTACATTCTGATACTAGCTGTTGTTTCCAAGATTCGAGTGGGAGTGGGTGTATTCATGAGGATATTGAGCCCTTTATGTTCTAGGTTGATAAAACAGTTTCGCTTACTTCCCATTCTTTAAAACAACAATGATTATTTCTCAGATTTCAGGAAGAAATGAGTTTAGTGACAATACAAAAAGGTCAGCTGAGCTATTGAAAACAGGAGTCACCATTATTGCTCTCAGTGGATGAGCGGGAAGAGCACTGAGGAGTTTACCAGGTGAATGTTATACTTCACTGCACCTAAATATATTAGAAATGAATAGGATTGTGTGGTTCTTACATTATTATGATGTTTTAATTTGGACAGTGCCGCCGATTTCATGTGCCATGTTGCAAAAAATGAAAAAGGCTGCTGCTTTATTGTCTCTACTTTTTCTGGGAGGGTTGGGTGAGTACCTGTAACTCAGCATTGTTACATTATTTTATTGTTAGATACCTTTAATTAATTTGTATAATTTGTTTCATCAGGCGTAGTGACTGCAGATACTGATAAAGGTAGACCTAAGCCTATACTGATTTTGATAGCTTCATACTGAGCTATGTGTTCTTTATTAACTATATTATTGTGTTATTCAGCACTTCTTTATCCAATTGATGGCACTTTGTCACCTGCATTGGATGATGGAAGTTCCCCTTTAATACCACTTCAGAAATGTTTTATCTATTTTGGACGAGAATATTGCCAGATTTATGTATGGGAAACACACGTTAAAATATTAATGAACTGAATATTAATGTTAACACATCTGTTACTAGAGGTGAATTTACATTTGTTGCAGGTCAACAACAATGGTCATTTGACATTTGAAGAACCATGGGGAAATTACATTGCAGAAAGATTTCCACTTTATGTAAAGAAAGACATCATTGCTCCATTCTGGACTGACTTGGACAACAGAGAAACTGGTCAAATCTTTTATAACCAATACACCAAGGGCATCATCCTTCAACAAGCTACGAGTGACATTAATCAGTACTTTCCACATCACAGTTTTGTTGCCAGTTGGGTGTTTGTAGCAACATGGTATAAGGTTGCTTACTATCCCAATATAGGACCTGTAAGTCTGATTAGTTGAGTTTTTCCCCCAAAATGATAAATATATATTTAATTTTTACAACGTATGTATTTTCTAGGGTTCAACTTTTCAAGTGGTATTAATAAGTGATGGACAGTTGTCATTTCTGATTATGAACTATGGACAAATATTCCCCTCTGTTATCAATGTACAGGTAAAACGACTAGTTTTATAGAGTTGAAGAAAAAACAATCAAATAAAAGGTTGTATATGATAATGAATTTTCTTTCATTTTCTTTATTGCTCTGTATTACCAGGCAGGCTATGATACAATCAAATCTACTCATTATTTCACTATTCCTGGATCATTCTCTGTTAATGCAAGTGGGGCAAGCACCAATTTCCACCTGACCAGCAATGTCCATATACCTGGTCGTTGGGCTTTTGAAATAAATCAAGAATCTAAGGACTGTAGTTTTACTGGTAAGGTAGAAACAATTATTAATATTTCACATTTGTCAGTTTTTTGTTTAAATGTTTAACAACAAACAATTAAGCCTACATTTGCTGGTATGATTAGCTTGTTGGATGTTCTATACATTTTTCAGGAGCATCCGTGCCGCTTGGTGTCTCATTTTGGACCGACCATACCTGTACAGAGAAGTGCACCTGCAGCACATCTGGCTTGTCGTGTTACAATGAACCCTGTGCCTTTTCC
>JAVQKC010043193.1:0-13025 GCA_036025475.1 Philypnodon macrostomus
TGTTATTTGGCCCACCATGCTACAAATGGACTTTTTAATTTAACGGGGGGGTCAAATAATTGTTTTCTCCCCCCCCCCCCCCCCCCAATGTAGAATCCAGGGCAGGGCTGTTTAGTGAGCAATTTACAAGAGCACTTCAGTACCGGGCTTGACTGGCATATCTGGAGAAGGTTCCCAGGGGCAGGCTGGAGATAAGGCACACCTGAGACCCCAGAAGCAAACGGACATCTACCTTCTCACAGACGTACGCTCAGAGTTTGACGGACACATACTATTGTAGAGAGAAATGGGCTCTTTCCTCTTTCTCCTGTGTTTGTCCATCCGGCAGCTTCAGCCTCCACTCCTCCGCCCACTCACTCCCCATCACTCCCCTTGCACTGCAGCATTTGGGGAATTGATGAAATAAACTCCAGCTAGACTTCCAGCAAGTTTTTGGCATTGTGCTCCTGAGCTGAAGTCATTTCAGTATGTAGATTTCAGCCTTAAACCCATAACGGTGTTGCGTGGAGCATGACCACCCCCACCTGCTGGAAAGAGAGCGGGCTGTCTGTGTGTGCCTGATGGGATAGGCACGTCTGTATAAGCCAGGATATAGTCTAGGCCCTCGCTATGTCTTTTAGTGATTTCTCTCCCCTGCACTTACAGCCTAAGGGAATTAAGACAATAGCCTTATGTCAGATAGCATAATCTGGTGACAAAACAGCGAAATGGGCTCAAATACATGTGTAAGCTAATTGTCAGGAACCTCTTTAGCCATTACATTGTCTGTATCTTCCATTTGGGAAATTTGGGTAAACAGATGAGTTTCGATTGTCAACATACACGAGCCCCATATAAAATGACTGAAAAACAATGCAAATATATTGTTTTATTGCACCTCTTCCGTCAGAAATGCAGTTGTTGTTAATGTTTTTTTCTCCACATACCCTTTGCATCACAACATCACATTTGTATTGGTATGACGCACACAGCCGCAGCGCTCTTCAATTTTCTTAAGCATCTCGGTAAATTGCACCAAACAATTTTCGAGATCAATTCCTCGGCATCAAAAACAATGCACACAAATCCTATTTCTTCAGCCCATATTGTGCAGTGCAGAAGCAGAGGGCCGTGTGTTTGCATGAAGGTAATTACAGTGGGATTTGATGTTGCGGTGTGCCCAGAATTCAGCAGCCCTTAGATCAGGCTGGGGGCGCTCCACCCCATTAATACTCCATATGGGGAACCCAGCTGTGATCAGAATTGGAAGAGCGGGAGGGGAAATCGATTTCATTTGCGGGATTATTGATGTAACTGAGATGCGGCTTGTATGAAACATAAAGTCTCATTTCAGAGGTTATGGATAAAAGTGAATTGGAGGGCCCCGGTGTTTGTTTTATTCAATGCAACATTACAGAAAAACAGACTCCAGTCGATACGTACACAAAGGAGCTGTATGCTCGACCGCAATGCACCACATTCAAAATTCAGAAGGACTTTTGCTTCTCTCTCAGCTGCAGCATTCAAACTACGACAAACTACAGAATAAATATATAGGTGCAAAGAATCGTTTGTTGGTAAAAGATTCAACAATGGTCCACAAGTCAGCACATATTCTGTCTTTTAACCTTTTGGACACTGGCTGTGTCAGTCAATTCTGCATTATCATATAATTTACATTATTGTTTCGTTATCTATTTTACCACCTGTGAAATACTCTACTTACACCTTATCTAAATCCTACCTGCACCTTTGTATTTTTTATTGTACTTTTTAATTATATGATTATTATATTGTTACTTATGTCTTTTTTTGGCACACTTTTCTTACCATGTACTATTATTGCATGCTACTAGTACTTCATGAGTATCTTAGCGAGTCTAACGGTTCTTTCGATCCAAAGCATTTCATTGCATTTTTTGACCCTGTGTTGAATGTGCATATGACAAATAAACTGAAACCTACAGACCCTTGCGGTGTTTCTGAACATCTTAAACGGCATGTGCAGTCTGGTGACTTCATTTAAACAGATATCTACAAGGAACAAGAAATATATAACATTTGTATATTGTGATAAATAATAAACTGTGATTATTGTACAGATGTTTCACTGTGGTCAGAAGTGGGTAGTTACATTTACTCAGTTACATTTACTCAGTTACAGTTGCTTGAGTAACTTTCTAAATTATCAATATTTTGAAGTAACTGTGCTCTTACTTGAGTAAAATCTTGTAAATCTAGAAAGAGTAAGAGTACTTTTACCACCTCTGTGTGTCATGTAAGAACAGCTTTATGTGAAAAATGTGTATATATTGTTCCTTGTGCATTAATTTTTGAAAATATTATTTACGTTTTTAGTTTATCTTTTGAAAACATCAAAATCTGTTTATTATATTATTTTTTTTGCCAGATTACCACAAAATTCAACAAATAATCTGACATTACGCTTAAATGGGACTTGAGTAGTTTTTTCACCAGTACGTTATTCTCTTACTCGAGTAATTATGTGAATGAGTACTTTTTACTTTTACTTGAGTAACATTATTTTGAGTTAAATTATTGTCTACTCTGCCCACCTATGGTCACCAGAAGGAACGTACAAGACCAGTACATTGGGGCTATATGGAAACATACTGCGTTGGTAATGTCAATACTTGCAACACTTTCTAAAAATCTACAATCAAGATATCTTAAGTAAAACGTCTTAAGCTGCAAACACCCATATTCCACATTTAACCTTTAAACAAAGAAATGATTTGAGAATTCGGAGCTGGTGTTTGTTGGCAGAGCGTCCTGGCCTGGCACCGGGCCCTCTCCCCTTTGGCCCAACTCTCGCTCCACCTGTTCTCTACATGTTTAAAAGCTTTATACTGATGTCAGGCTGATGTGCTGCTGCTGCTGAGGTGGTGGTGGCCCAGGCCAGACAACAGTACCAGACTTTCCCAGGACTCCAATCTACCCAACAGCTGGATCTTTCAACTAAATCCATCCTTCTTTAGGCTTTCTTCTTCTCTTTCTCCACTGCTCCGAGTCATTGTAGTTCCCACACAGCGGCCGGAGCTGGACTGATGCTGGGCCAGATACTTGAGTTTTTATAAGAGCCCTGTAAAGCGATGACAGCACTTAAAATATTGTGATCTATATGTTTGATTTGTTGGGGGAAAAAAACTTGGTTAAACATAAAGCTAGCGTATGTGCTGCTCATTAAACATACATTAAAATCTCTCATGCTCACACAAGTTAAGGGGAAATTCTGCAATGATCTACGTTTTTAACAACCCATTAATTAGGGCTGGGTGAAGTACTGTTTCATTCTGAATATAGTCCGTTTTCTCTTGTATGGCAAAGTGAAGATACAGCTTCCACTTTATATATGTCACTTTTTAGGACAATAAAAAAAAGAATATAATATTATAATTTGGAAAAATACATCCTTGATTTTTGGTCACCCACTAGCATTTTTACAGAAGACTATAATGTATATAAGCAAAATATTGGCCACTCCAGAGAGGTTAAAAATACATAGGTTATGATTTAGGTAATGTTTTTCTTGATTCCACAAAAAGTAAATTGCAACTAATTGTTAAAAAATATTTGGGTCAAACTATCACTTTGGTTATATACTAGATATATATATATATTGCTATAGTCTACCTCTAGTCTACCTTTATAAATGCAAGTAAAAAGATATAAAAGTGTTTCTCCTCCACTCACAGTCGTTGTTGGAGGCAGATGTTAGAATCTGTGATGTACAATGTAAAAGCAGGGCTACACATGTTCATGTCACTATCTCTACTGAAAGAGGAAGTTATGTCACCAGACCAGCTGCCTCCAATAAACCCTCAGCACAGTCTTTGAGAACGAGCAAGGGTGTGAAAATATACTGAGATGGTGGAGCCAGGGTTACTGACTACTGACACCATGCAACCAACTGTTTAAAGGGCTAATGCGCAATTATATAAGATTATTAATAGCGCAGGAAAATATAATAATAACATAAAATATTCTGGATATGGGCCATATTGTACCTACGTAACGTTTTTGGTTAATTCTGTACATTTCCAGATTTTACAAAACTAAAATGAAAACTGTAATGTCTCTTTAGGGCCCTCTTTACCACTGCTGGCCACAACCTCTTCACTACTACAGCCAATGCACCAAACTAAGCATTTTCACTACTATGTTTTCAGTGACAAAGTCAAGTTAGCTTAATGGGGCCCTAATTTGTTCACATGCATCGTTTTCGTTAGTGCCAGTGGAGTACTGTCATCCAGAAATTACAGAAATTGTTCAAACATCAGAACACCCACACTCCAGATTACTTTCACTCAATCACTTTTGACCTGGAGGAGGAAGTAAAAATAATGAATTAGTTAATAAGTTGATTTTGTTTTGGGTCTGCTGATGTCATCATGAGAACACATTTGGGTGTCAGGTCAGTCTTTGTGTAATTGACCATCTACTCAAATCAATGAATGACTGACGTAAGACCTCAGCTTGTTTTCAAAGCGAGAGGAAATTGCAGAATTCTTAGAAGCTTGTATTTTAGAGGAAACCGAGCCATAGGGAAAAACGTGAAAAAGGCATGTCGAGTGTGTCTTTGAGGGGCCGTTGTTTTGATTTGCAGAGTCTGAAGGTATGGGCCCCTGTCTGGGAGAATGGGCTAGACCTCTCTTATGGAGCTTAGGTCTACATCTCTCCTAATATAAAACACTAAAGCCAAACAAGCCTCTCTCACCACTGCACTGTCTGAGGCTAGAGGCTACTGCAGGACCATACAACACACATATGTAGTATGAACGCTAACATCATAGACAATCAGCCATGTTTGTTAAAGGAGCCGGACTAGTGGTTTCCAATTGAAAATAACTTTAATCATTTGGATTAAGACAATGATGAGCCTGTGTCATTGACCATTGACAAATACGGTGTAGAGGTTCACAAACTTCCAAGTAATCTCAGAGGAAAAACACAATCTTTCCTTTGGGGCCTGTCAACTCACAAATATTAAGTTTGGAAATGTCAAAAATAGTGAGTTTCTTGTTCTGCTATGTAACACTGTGGTCTGAAAATGAACATGCATAAATCAATGAAATCCAAACATGTATGACTATAGATGTTAGTTTGGGAATAAAAATGAATCAGTGGATTGATTTACCTTCACTATTTCAAAACCAAAGCAGACCAGTTGTGTTATGTATTAGATGTTTTTGAGCAATACATTTTACAATAAACATGTCAAAATGTCACTTCATTGCCAGCCCTTAATGCCTTTAAGAATCTATCGTCTTTGTGGCTTTTCATGAAATGCCTTTCTTTTCCCACTATAATCCACAGTATTTCTGTTCTTACACTGGGCCCAGATGTGAACGAGGAGCGGGAGCACATAATGAAAGACTTGTGTGTAAGCAAAATAGAAAGTGGCATTTTTATTTGTTTTGCCTTAGCGTTTCATTGTGGGTAATGTAGACAATCAAGAGTGTAGAGGAGTTAAGTGCATTATCAACCAGATGAGATGGAGCCTCCTTGCTCTTGGACCTCATCCTGGAGCTGACTATCCTGCCACTTCGGGTTATGTGCGAAGCCCCACAAATGCTCTCCTTTGCATATCAAATAAACAGCGGGGAATAATGGCACTGCCAGCCAACACACTGCTATAGGCTTTATTATATAGTTTATACACACATGCATACGCTTAGAGAGCCTATTGAGGTGCATTTTGTTAAGGGCATGAGGCAACATTTCAACAACAGCTATGAGCTCTGACAGTTTGCATTTGAGCAGCACAGGTGAACAAGACAAAGCATTGAAAGCAGTTTAGAATTCATATGTGCAGCCTGTATAAAAGGTTTTACATTTGAACTGCCATTGTGTTGCTGAATAAAAGTCGTCTCATATGCTGTGAAACGAGATTAGCTTGGTGGAAAAGCATACTCAAGTAAAGGTTACTTTTAAATAGAAAAAGAATGTGTAAGCCAATGGAGTGTGCAAATTGTAAAAATCTATATATTATGTTTTAACTCACTGTGTTGAAAATTGGTAGTCAGTGACAGGACTGGCCCCAATTTAACATGTGTTCAACCTCAAATACCAAGACTAGTTCATTTGATTGGGGGCGAAACTTTACTGACAGCTAAGAAAGGCCAGAGAAATAGAAATCCTGCTAAAATCTATTGTCAGCCATCACCATGTCAACCACTTCATACGGTTTGTGGTTTGATCCAGGTCCTCTTTGTAGCACCATTCACACTGCCTTCACCCAACTTCCACATCTCTGTAGTAGTTCAGAAGAGCAACCATGGTCAAATGTAGAGATTCCATTGCATTGACTAGATGGCAGTGTGGTAGAAGTATACCGTTTTTTTGTATTGTTTTTTCTTACGTTTACTCTAGTACAACTTTGACTTATTATTTTTAAAAACACAGTACTTTTACTTGAGTACTGACTTAAGTACTTCTTCCACCTTATTTACTGTAAAACACACACACAGGGATGAGGCTTTCATGCTCAAATCCCATGTTTATAGTCCCCTTTTCTGTGTACTCAATCCGCGAGGTGAAGATCCACGACTCATATTTTCATAACAAAGCATCCCGGGGTCCAGCAAACAAACTGTTGTATGGGTGTACCATTGATTTCACATTCACACATCCCAACTTTAAAGGGACTATGGGATTGCCGGTGAATCCCAAATCTGTGAGCGCCACTCTCAGTCTGTCAAGTTGACATCCAGTCCGTTCTGTAAAACTGGCCAGATTATTCACTCAACAGGATCTGTCCCCCCTTTCATCCCGAGGACTGTATAGGCCAATCCCGCGCTGACAGCCCGGTGATAGCATACAGATGGAATAAAGGCTACTACAGAGAGTGGTAGTGGGACAGTGGTGTGTGTCAAATACTGGAAGCCAATGAGTGTGGACTCTCCAACTTCAGTCAAGGAACTAAAAACAATGATGTTGTTATGATAACCTTAACCTGCAGTGGTTACAACTGTAAAGTTCCATTTAAGATACACAATTTGGAATTTGTCAATATGCTACAACTAGCTACAATTGGGAGAATTTGCTTACATCTTTACATAAGCATTTGGCACCTGGTAGTGGCTTTTGACCACATTGGTATGCTCATGAAATGGTGAATTCAGCATTTTGCCTTACGTCTCCCGATCAGACCATTGTGTCTTTAAATAACTCATTCATTTACACTTCACACTGATTAAAAATCTGTGAACCCCTACAACATATGTACATGCATTTCCATCCCTCTATGCCCCTATAGACCATTTCCCCAATATCACAGACAGGAAGGAACATATATTACATTGTGCCATTCATGTCAACCATTTCTACTGCGATAACCATCACATAATAATAACTAAATCGGTCTGCGTAAGTGACAATATATACTGTGAAATGAACTTCCCTCTCCTTGGGCAACCCATAGTCCACAACATTCCTCCAACAAAAGCTTATAGAAGCCTTTTCATTGTCCTCTATGGATCTTCTTACACTGTCTGACTGTCAATGAAACCAATTGAAGCCAGCTTTTAAAGATAATGGAAATAAATATTCTCCAGCGATTTGTGTGTTTTTCTAAACTTTTTCTCTTTCTGTGCAGCGTCTTATCTCACGCACAAAGACCCTTTTCTTTCTTAAGGGTCAAATAAAAGGTTCTCGCAAATCAATGGGTGTAGAAGCCGACGCCAGGCCTGATTCATGTCGCACACACACGGCCGGGATGTTACGCGTGGATAATTGATTGTTGAAACAGCATGGCTGCCGTTGGATCTTGATGGTACTGCCGAAATGTCACCTTACTGATGTTACAGAGGCGGTGATATTAAAAAGGCCCCGGTCTCAAAGGCGCAGCCTCTCTCTATCCCGCTGAGTTGTGGGGAGCCACGACGTGGTTCGTCAGGCTTCTGTTTCAAGACAGACACATAACATCGCAAACTGGCAGCCCTTATCTGCTCAAGACAGTCGGTACAGCGGCCTCCGCAAGTGCATTGAACATCGAAACATTTCCAATCAGACGGATATGTATCACTTGGGCCGTTTCAAGTCAGAATCAAAAGTAGCCCGGATGGTCTGAGGGAGAGAACATAATTGAGATTGCATAGGACTTGCTTGTAGGTAGTTTGTCTCGTCCAAAAGAAGAGGAAATTACACTTTAGCCTGGAAACAGGGACAACAATAAAGGAGTCATTGCAATTGGAATATGGAAGTTTGTTTGAGAGACGCTGCACACATTAAGTCAGATAATGCGGAGGGGATGGGGGGAAAGGGTGGATTAAGTGAGGAGTATCCGGTAAATTTCCGAGTTAGGATGCAGTACTGGGAGCTGAGCGGTGTCTGGAGGTAAATTGTGTTAATCTATAAAAGGCTTATGCTGGTAAAAATAGAATACACCTGCATGCCTTTTTACAGTCATAATGCTACAGGAGTCGGCTATTGAGCGTTTACTTCCATTACCAATGCAATATTTAAGCAATAAAATATTTTTGTTCAAAAAATGAAGCGCTTATTTTCCACATTGCCAAATGGTATGCAGTCTTCACCATAAACTCAATCCACTTTTGCCAGATGTATACCAGTAAACAAAATATGTTTACCTATATTATGGGTTGTGAGAAGGAAAAAGACCGGCTCAAAAAGAAACCGGTGGATATAGGTAATACATTTCTGAGAGAGCTTTAAGTTTTTTGTTTTCTTTTACTATATTTAAATAGATTGTTTACCAAAACAGCTAAATCCTCCTGGCATATTTATTACACTGTTTTACTGCTATTATATGGCATCTAGAGTCACTGCACACCACAAAGCAGATGCTCAAAGGACAGAAGAAATTCTACAACTATTCTACAAAGTGACCTTTGCAAATGGGAGCCCTCCCAAATGGTTCTGTGAAGCAGATGATTGTTTTTTAGCAGGTTAATGTGGGTGAGGATATTATGCAAAATGTTTTGTGGGGGCATTTATGTTTTTTTTAATATCTCTGCTGATACAAATCCAATAAATAGAATAGTTCCAATCAGGATAAACGTATAACACATGAATTGATTGAAGGAATATGTTTATTCATTGAGTATCAGCATAGGGTCAATGGACAGTACTTTGCCATTGCCCCAAGATTGAATAGAATTTCAGCCATGGCCCTAAATGCACAGGAATTCCCCTCATGTGTGTGTCACGTGAAAACCATGAGGCTTTCCTTGTTGCACATGGGACATCCTAAAACCATTTGGATGTCTTGCTCTTCCTATAATCAAGTGTGAATGAACATGTAAACTTAGCCCAGTATTAACACTTCTGGGTTATTCCCCTGCACAAGGCGCTTCATTTGTGCTTGCCATGACTGAGCTAAAAGGCAAACATGTTGAAGAGTGGAGAGGACTCAAAACAGACAAGCGGGACATATTTAGACAGAGGCTAGACTTGCTGAATTAATACCACCATATGTCCGCTGCATATTCCACAAGTCTCCAGCGTAAATTTCATTATCGCACACCAAACCTGCACCCTCGGAAAGACCAGTGTAACATGGCCTGAGACAGCTACCGTGTGAAAGGGAGAAGAAGAAGCTCTGTGTGTGCTCGGTCACGCTGGGATTTTAAAGGAGGAAAATGGGGGTAGCAGCTGTTTGGTTCACCTGTCCTGGCTCTCCATCAAGACCACTCAGGATACTGTCTTTACAAGCCTGCACCTTCCTCTATTGACGGCTCGTGTCTTAGCAGAAATGTGCAGGTGAGGGCCTTATTTTTCTATTTATTTTGTGAAACATCTCTAATTGGGTTGATGTATAATGATGGGCCCAATATCCTCATATCTTCCTAGTGTTGATTGATATGTTTCATGTTCATATTTGGTGGTTGGCTGGTTAATGAGTTAACAATACATACATACATTGCAACAGCGGATTTCAGTTGACTTAAAAAGTGAAAGTGACCTGAACCTGAAAGTATTATTGGTCATTATCTCTGTTTGTGGTTTGCATGTTCTTCTCTTGTCTGGGTGGGGTTTCTCTGAATTCTCTGTCCCAACAACTGCCTGGCCAGTTTCAGACCAGGATCCTGGCTGAAGAATGGAAAACTATCAATCAAGGTACACAGAACACGGGAATAACTGTAATAATAAACCAAACAAAACAATGTACCAAAAGGTCATTTTCACATTTACAATCAGACTATTTTTCCATCTTGAACCAGTCCCAGTGCATGAGTAGCCAGAGTTTTATCTGTATCACAGTTTGATTTGACTTTGTTTGATCACTTTATCAGAAATTGTAATGTGTAATGTAATGTGTGGGAAAGGAGTATTCAGTTTCAACAGCCTGTTATTGAATCATATTGAACTGTTTGCACACATGTTCCTCTTGTTTAAAAGGGTAAAGTTAGTGTAGCTCTGCTTAAGCCCTGGATTATCTGTCTGCGTCCTCTCCAGCATCGACTAAAGGCACCCACTCAAGGTCTATCGCACATGCACAGAGCTCCCTGAGAGAGCGCAGACCTTTGAGGAGTGCACCCAGTGTGGGGGGTTCCATGCGGGTACGGGGGACCTCAACAGCGGCTGTGTTCAGGCCCACGGGCATGGCCTTCTCGCTCTCTGGCAACTACTCTGTTAAGCACACAACACTAATCCTTCTTGTGTCTTTATTGCCCTCTGTGTGCAGAAGGAGTGGGTTGGGTTTGGGACCCGGGGCGGACAACATTGGAAGATAGGCCACACTGTACAGCAGTGAAGTGAAAGTATGTGATTTATTTGCTGAGGAACAGTGTTTAATAACTGTGAAAAACAAGACCTTAACACATCAAATATAGGCTTATTATTACAATGCAATTCGCTGTTGTCCATGCCATTTGTTTGTTTTAGAAAATCTACTTTATTCATGATGATGCACACGCACTGAGATTGCTCCAGTCTATAACCAAGGTCTGATTATCAAGCTGGATTACTTGGATCACTCTGGGTGGAGTCTGCATGTCCTCTCCATATTCTCTGGGTGCATGTATGTAGTTGGTGACTCTAAATTCCCCCCAGTGAATAAATGAGTGAGAGTGAAGGGTTGTGTGTTGCAGTCCATCTCAGTGTCTGGGACTAGTTGCTATTGTCAACATTAACTTAAAGTCCGCTATTATTGCAGAGAAAAGCTGTTCCATGACTACTATATCTGATATACCTGCTACACACAGAAACCGTGAATAAATAAAAATCATACAAAAGTGAAAATAATCAAATTAGTCCAGTTGAACAAAATAAAAAGCAAAAAAAGTAGCTACGCCATTGTTGGGGGTGGGGTTGGCAGAGGACGACTCAAACAAATCGAGTAGGGACCTTTAAGGCATCTAAGAGAGGAATGCTGAGAGCCAAAAAAACAGTGGTATTTACAAAAACACAGTGCAAGAGAATAATGAAACAGGAGCATCACGTTTGCCCCCTGTAAAAATAGAAGGGGTGGGGGGCATAATTTAGGGGTAGAGGCAGATTATTTTGAGCTGGAAAAATGACTGTGAGGCAATTCTGGTTCATGTTGTTACACATATAGTCAATAATCTAAACAACACATTAATGCAATACTGCCTCTGTGCTTGGAAACAATTGGTCATGCAGTGGATTTGGAGCAATCCCATTTTGAATAAAACCACTAAACTGCACTTATTCCAAACATATCTTAGATGTTATATTTAGGCTTACATTACACATTAAAAAGCTTTCTATAGTATAATAGGACCCTTTCCATTGTTTGGACTTCAGCACTGCTTTACTTCACTTCCCAATCTTTCAATTTATTTCAGAAAAGATGCAATAACGTGAACTCACTTTGCGGAAGTTGAACGCACCTGGCGCCCTCTTGTGTCAGCACGAAGTAACTGTAAGTAGGATTCAACGTCACCTTTCCCCTCTAACGTTAAAATAGTAGTCTGAAACTTGAGCTTCTTTTTATTTGTTTTGAACCTGTATGTTTTTTGTTCTAAATCTCCTCTAAGTCAATTCTTTAATCTACATATTGTTATGAGCCAGTGTTATTCCTGTTATGCTGAGGCTGATCTGTCAGTACGGTTAAAACTTTAATGTTAATGTGCCTCAAGGTAAATTACTAGTGCCTTTGAATGCCTGTTTACTTTGGTTGCTATGACAGTGGATTGTTCACCGTGATTGGTTGTTATCTGAGAGCGTTCTTCTTCTACTGTTACTGTAAGTTTTGTACGTTATGCACTTTTTCACGGCACTCGGTTCATGTCCAAGCAAACTAATTCTCCTTTTTTGGCTACGGCGTACAGAAGCTTGTGTAAAAGTTTGGCAAATAAAGAGCCAAGAAATACTTCAGTGTGTTTTCCTTTACACCAGAACACTACAATATACACCTTTTATATATATATATGAGCTGTCTCCTGTCTTAAATATAGCTAATTTTTTATCTGGTGGATGTGAAACTAAATTAGATTTTGTGGCAATGTGGAAGTTATGAGATAGATTGTTTTCTCTGGTGTTTAAAATGTGTTTATTCCTGATTTAGTGCATTCAGCTGTGCAAATTCTAAAGCAGGCTGCTGATATCACAAAGCCAAATTTGGAGACTTTGAATGTTGGGTATATCTTAGTAAATTTGCTCCAGTTGGTTGATGAAAGTATACTAAATGACTGTAAGAAAGAGTATAGTCCATGAATGTCCAGTAATGGCCTCCACCAAAGAGTATTGTATAAAATGTATTGTAAATTGATGTGTGTTAGGGGGCGCAGTGGCCGAGCGGATCATGCTCATGCCTCCTACCTCCTACCTCTTGCCTCCTACCTCTTTCCTCCTACCTCTTGCCTCCTACCTCTTTCCTCCTACCTCCTACTTCTTGCCTCCTACCTCTTTCCTCCTACCTCCTACCTCTTGCCTCCTACCTCTTTCCTCCTACCTCTTGCCTCCTACCTCTTTCCTCCTACCTCCCACCTCTTACCTCCTACCTCTTGCCTACTACCTCTTACGTCATACCTCTTACCTCGTACCTCCTACCTCCCTCCTACCTCTTACCTCCTACCTCCCTCCTCCCTCTTACCTCC
>JAVQKC010043215.1:0-13720 GCA_036025475.1 Philypnodon macrostomus
TCTTATTGTTGTGTTTTTAATTGTATTATGTTCTTTAACTGTCTTTTCTGTAAAGCACCTTGAATTGCCTTGTGTATGAATTGTGCTATACAAATAAACTTGCCTTGCCTTGCCTAATAGTATACTGTTCTGTAAGTCCTAACTCTTTGTTAAAGTGAACTTATCTCATCAAAAGTAGGCCTACAGTTTTGATTGACACTTACTTGAGCTTGTTTTCCTGGCCGCCCTCTCTTCTTCCTGCCTTTTGCCTCTGGATCCTCGATCTCACTCAAGCTCATGCTCAACCCAACTGCATCTGTTGCTCCAGACTCATTAGACGAGTCCCTAAAGTAACAAAAATGAAACGCGTTTAAGCCTGTAATTTACATTGATTACATTTCAAGAGAGAACATACCAAAAAAAATGTGAATAGTGAAAATTACCCTGGCTCTAAGTCAGTTGTTGATAAATAAATACTACTGAATACACTTAGCTGTACAATCACATGTAACCATAGATATACTGTAGATTACTTCAGTTTTAAAGTAAAGTTGACTTACTGTAGTACGGGGAGCTCTGAGGTGATCATCTTGTTTGATTAGTTTGTGATGCACAGATATTCCTCTGGGTACAGTCTTCAGTGTTTTGAGTCCACTGCTGGAGTGAGCTCAATGGGGAAAATCAATGGTGAAATGTCTGGGCAAGTACCAGGGCTGACTGCACTTAACTCTCTTCAGCTCCTGCAAAAGACGGAGAGAAAAATAATGTAGAAATATATTCCCATAACCAGTTTATTTGTATTTTTATTGCAAGGATTGTCTTCTACATATTTCTGTTAGGGATCACTAAACTGGAGCCTATCCCAGCAACTATGGGCCTTAGGCGGGGGGGGCAGAGTTGACACAGAAACCCACACTGACAGACAAGCGCAACACAATTACATTTTTCAAGCTTTCATTGTTATCAAGGACAAGATTTTAATTCAGTTTAGTAATTTGACAGACAGGTATTGAGCTGCAAAGTTGAACAAGGAGGACACCAACTGGACACATGAAGAACTGCAATGGAAAAATAAAGTGGGGTGCGTTTAAAGGATTGCGCAACATCAATGTTGGTATAAACTATTTCAGCACCGACATCAAACGTGGTCAGATATCACAACATTATGCATTTATACCTAAACAATAGTCATTCAATTATAGGTCAGGTCGTCTCTAGTAACAAACAGTGTCCATTTTTCAACTGGCAAAAGACAAACGTTATTAACAAAACCGTAATGTCTTGGCCAATATGAAAATCTATAGTTTTGTAAGCTATGACTATAATACTGTGGCCACAAAAATGATGCAATCTCCAAGTAACAATCCCAAAATCTATGGCAATGTGGGGTATAAGTGGGCCAGGTTGTCCTTAAAAAAGCGCCCAATGAGTTTTTTTTCCACATCAGTAGTTGAAATGATGCTAATAAATTCAAAAAAAGCAAAAAGAGGTGCAAGACCTATCTTCACCTATAGGGGCAGTATGATCCACAAAGTGCTCTACCCACACTATTTCTTCAAGTGCTTAATTAAGTTTAAACTCAAGGAGGTGGGCGCAGGGAAAATCAAGTCACTATTATTTCATTCATAGCTTGGTTTGACATATTTTCTTTTGTCAAATTTGGGGGGTTTTAAATGCGTTTTGTGGCCAGAGTGTGTGTGAGTGTGTTTGTGTGTATTCAGAAACTGGGCCTGGGCAACAGTAGGGGGCAGGCTAAGAGAGTGTCTATTTAAATACTGACTTGTGTTTGTACTCCGGCTTGAGCAGCAGCAATAGCCCACTGGATAGACACACATTGGCGCTAGGCTGAAGAACTATGTCTGGCTCCTCTGCTGAGAGCGTGAGAGAGGGCTTTTCAATACGATTTTCTTAGGGGTGAATAAAATGTTCAGTTACGCGGTTTTCATTTGAGGCCATGTTATTTATAATTTGACACTGATTTGGTCAAAGTTCTTTTGAAGGACGATATATTGCCTCTCGTTTTATACACTCATACATTGACCCTAGAGAATAATTACCCCAGTTTATATCCTTTTCATTGTCAGTACCCTTATAAATGTCAAATTTTTATGTTTTATTTAAAATAAATAAATAAACGGAGTGCAATCAATAAATACACAATCAAAACATATACAAGTAATTGAGCTACAGTACAGTATTAATACATTATTTAAATTAATTAAATAGGGCAAAATAAGGTTCCAAACAATAATATCTTTATTTTATATTAAGTCAATATAGTAATTATTGTGTCAGGCCTACCCATAAGCTTTTTCAATGCAAGCCTTAGTCAAGATCTACACCCAGGAATGCAGACACATGAGGTAGGCAATATATCATTGTATGTACTTTGCCTTCAACTCTACATAATCATGTTTAGATGAGTCATAAACCCTGTATGTAGCTTATTTTTGTTAGTGGCAGCACCAAGGCTTCAATCCTCTTACAGTTACAGAGACCACATATTGAGGCAACCAGGCAAAAAAAATGAATTCCTATAAGCACTCTCAATACAAGTGTTGCTCCAGCTATGTTGCACAAAAATCAATTTGGACTCGGGTAGAATAAGCAGACCACATGTTTAAAAGAACATAAACCTCAGCACAGACGCACACAGCTCAGCTCATTCATTTTTCATGATAATTATCAACTATGGGCCTGAGACGGGGGGGCAGCCTGGACAGTGGCTGCCGATCTAACATGCAAGTATAGGGGCATTTTAGGGATCAGGGTGAGCCTATTCAGTCAAGGCGGGGGTTAAACAACTGTAAACAAAACAGGTGGCAGCAAATGCAGTGAATACAATAGTGTGCAAACTACCAATTATAACCTTGGTTATATAGACTAGGGATTTGTTCTTTAACTTTACAACTTCCCCATAAACGTGACCCACGTTACAATGCTTTTACTCCTGTCTAGTTCTATTACATCAAAAAAATAGCAGCGGTTCTGAAATGGTGGACTGGACTGGTATATAGTTTGTCATTTTTCACACCAATTCTTCCAACATGCCTGTCTTTTGGATGGTAGGAGCCGGAGAGACACCACTGTAATACAGGGAGGACATGCAACCCCATATAGCTCCTTAATTCAGCTTAATTCAACTCTAAATATTATGATTTCTATGGTGTAAAAATACATCTTCATCATGACACTATCTTAAATGCAACAGAAGCTGATTTGATTGGTCTATTCTTTCTCAACAGAGGAAAAGAGAGAAGTAAAAGCATTTCATTTGCTCTGGGCATCATGGCCAAATCAATCAGGACCTAAGCACCATTTTATCACACTGTATACATCACAGGAAACTAAATAGTCAGCCATTTTCCAAAAATCATTCAATACTTAAAGTTCTAGTTTATTTTTAGCACTTTGGGGACACAATCTGCTTTTCTTGCATTCTTGATTTATAAAAGGGTTTCATAGCGTCCCACACATCCACAGACATAAGCAGACGCAACAGAAGGCCATGAATAATTTGCACATAAGTCCTCCTGAAGTGATGCTCAGATTTTTTGGAAGATTGCTCTCAAAGCTGCCGCGTGGGTTTTACAATTTAAGTCTCTTCTTATTTTCTATTTTACTCTATTATAGTGAAAAACACATAAAAAGCATAACGTCAAATTGATTTTAGATCCATCTGCGAGTGGAGACAAGATTCGGCCAATTAAAAGTGGGTAGAAACAGGTGGAAAAGCAGAATAATCCAAAAAATAAACCAGGAAGTACTTTTTTTGTCAGTCAACTGCTCTTAAATATTTGATGGAAAGAGTCAAATCGCAGTAGCAGCAGTGTGAGGAGGTTTGATAATGAACTGCAGGTGACAGGCTTAAAGAGTGTGAAATATAGACGTCTATTAGTGATAATGATGACACGTGGGGAAACATGCTGCTCAAAACACAGACCCTGAAAATAGCATAATTCTTGTTACACATATATTTATACACTGATATATACACACTTAATGGATACCAAGCAGAGTATGACCTAATGCAAAAGCTTGCTCCTTCATTCATTTCAATCAACCACACTGCACTTTGAAATAAGTCAACTGTACACATTGTGTCGCAGCAAGATGTTCACGGACTAGAAAGTTGTGAGCCCTTGTCTCTGTGTCACTGGGCAAGACACTTCATCCACACCGGCTGGTATGACTGTGTGATTGGTGGTCAGAATTTCTTTTAATACAGACAAGCATTACCAACAGAAAGATGAGAAAAGGGCATAGAAATAATACTATAATGAAATATAATATAGCTATCAATCAGCGAGGCGTGGTATGGCTGCCACAGATCAGTCAGTCTGCCCCAGGATAGCTGTGGCTGATGTATTAGTCATAATGGTGTTTTTACTTATGGAAGTGATTAGAAATCCTAAAAACTCTGTATTCACTGGAATCACAGTGTATGGAAACATATAGATATAAATAAATGAAATACTGCCCACTGCTTGGCCCTATTTATTATTTTTTTTAATAAAGCCGGATCAGACACTAGCTCTATGATTATTATGAATGGAGCGTGAGTATGTGTTTAAGAATGAGGCAGAGACAGTGGCGAGAGAGCATCCGCAAGAGCCACTTAACATGCATGACAGGAGCTCCGGGATGCAGGCCGGCGTCGCCATGGCAACCGGTGTGGGTCATAAGCCCGGCGCTGACGGCCATTTTGGATTGGCCGAGGACGGAGACACAGGAGGGACCGCGGTGAGAGAGGAGAGGGGCAAAGAAGAAGTGAACGGGACAGAGGTAAAGATCCAATCAAAGATACCTGAAGGGCTAAATGACTTCAGAGCAGAGGGGAATATGTATTATCAACAGGGCTGCACGATTCCACATCTAAAGCCATGTTTATCACAAATATTGCAATTGAGATTAGATTTGCAATATTGATTTTAAAGAGATTCAGTTCGCAGCACATTTTAAAAGCAGAATCACTTTCAGAACATGTGTGTAGAGGTTAAACCCACAAGGTAAGCAGGTTTTTTTACATAGATGTTGTTTTGTGCAGAGGATATTATACTGCCTAATAGCCTGCAGCCTTTTTGCGACCATTATAATTGTGATTTCGATTGGATTGCGATAAACTGTGGAGCCCTATTTAACAACAGTCAAAACACATTATTGTTAAAAACAATCATCAAAACAACTAAATGGATTCAATTAAAGATCCAGTCACTTTATTTATATCATAAGTGGTTGCTCACCAAGTTTTCATTGTGAATCCGAGAGAAACATTATGTTAAATGATCTTGATGGATGAATAGATAAAGCTTCTTTCAAACAACTTTTTGTGACAAAGTACAATATTAGGGATGTGCCGATCCAGGCCCAGAAGCTGGATCGGTGGATCGGTAAATAAGGCAGATACTGGAGCCGATATAATTTATTATACTTAATTAATCAGATTATTTGTTTATCCCCATTAGCTATTGTAAACCAGCAGCTGTTTTTCCTGGGGTCTAATTATAAGCAGATGAATATTGTGGCAAACATTGTAACTCAAAAGTTAGAAATTTTGAGGCGCATCTGGTCTTACTTATATTTTTAGGTTTCTTATTACTTCAGAGATTATATATATAAATATAAATATAAATGTCTATTGGTGGATATCAGGTAATGGTCGATACACAAAGCCCAAAAATCGGGATCGGTACTGAAAAAACTAGGTGCATCACTATACTATACTATACTATATATTTATCATCACATCCATTAATAACAATATTGCAAATTGGTCCCCAGTTCTAACACAGGATTAACTGTTCTTTGAATGTCTAAAGATGCAAATATGTAAAGATCCATTAACTTCAGCCTTTGACCACACCAATTGAAAATGTACAATCCCCTTGTAGTACTCATAAGAACAGGAGTCACATTTTAAATACTTGGCTTTAGGCAGACACACAAACTCATATATAACCTTATTGAACAGACATGATGCAGTAGTGCCACAATGCTGAAATCTCTTACTGACAAAGAATGAAAATATCCAGAGAAGGTAAAAATGCCTTATTGATGAAAGAGGTCAGAGACTGGTTCGAGAAAGGCAACATAACTATTAAGGTCTACAGATCTCTGAACAAAACATGAAGCAGGTGACCACACTGGGTGCCACTTTATTAGGTAAAGTCTACCCGATATAGTGGCCAGCGTGTGAAAATAACCCTTTGTTATAAGACCTTGAGCCAGCAATAAGCATGCTTCATTGTCACAAAGATATAGTCAGGTGAAATAATATAAAAGTCAAAAATATGCAGCTTACTTTCTTTTTACAAACACATAAATAGCAGAAACCATGGTAACTTTGAGTTGTCACATCCACACAGACAGTTATTTATCAAAATACATAACTGCTGCAGACGGCTCTGGAGTCAAACTACTCTCAAAGATTCCCTCTTTAGAGATTATGGTGGTGCTGGGTGCTACTAAAAAAAAAATGCAAAAAAACGTATTGAATCCACAAGCTTATTCCACCACTTCAATCTGTGTCAAAGGTCAATTCAAGCTTTGGGCTTGAGGTGGCGTATACCCTGGACAATTGCTAATCAATCTCAGGGATATCTTGTAGAGACATACTCAGACAGACCATTTAGTCAGAATTCATTCACTACAACCAATTTATATTTACCACAAGGCCAATGCGTACGTCCAGAAGAATAAGTGCTCAAAATAAGCAAATTCTTTTTTATTAATGTAATTTTTTTCAAGACTAGTAAACTATATGACTGGAGCATATAATTGAATGTGTCCAAACAGAAATGGTCTGTTCAGGGAATAAAAACTGGGCATTAATTGGTTGTCTGGCAATGTATTTAAGTGTTGGCCCTACTATTAACTGGCAATTGTCCAAAGTGTACCATGCGGGTTAAAGCTGCACTGACGTATTTTGTGGATGGGGTAAAAAATGCTTAAAAATGCTTAAGTTTGAACGAATGCACTCCCTCCTTTATCCTCAGCCTGTCTCTCACATAAAGCACACACTGCCTCGTACACATTCACAGACCAAGAAGTGTGCCGATAACGAGCAATGATCTGGAATTGGCTCGTAAAAAACTAAAAAACCTGTGAATAAACTTTGAAATAAAACTTCAGCTCCCTCACATTGTTCCTGATAGATTCTAGTTCTGAATAGATAAAAGATGTATCAGCCAATCAGAGCGCTCCTGTCTCGGTGAAGCGTGTGATTGGTTAAACATTTCCTTCCCTCGCTCTGGAACAAAAACCCTCTGGACCAAAAAGTCTATTTTTTTCTCAGATGACTTCTGTTAAACTGTACTATTGACAGAGTCATTATTTCTGCTTAAATATAAAAGGTAAATAAAATCAGGTAGTGCAGCTTTAAGATGCAACGCATGGCACACAATTGCTTAAATACATTGACAGACAACCAATTAATGCCCAGTTTGTATTCCCTGAACAGTCAATTTATCTTTGGCCACACTACTATTATTGACTATAAATTAATGAATATAAACGTTAGCATCCTTTATTTACTTACTTACCAGTCAAGGGTAGACACAGTTCCTAGTATCCACAATACTAATATTAAGACTTACCAATCGAAAAATCGCCCTGAACTTGACACCATTTAACCACTGTACCCAGTCCATTTCCTGCAGCCCTTTAGTGTTTCAGAAATCACACACAAACTCACATTTCTTCTTCATGCCCATAGTCCCTACCGGCCAATTCTTTTGTAACCTGTGTCAACAATAATTGGCCATTATCTCTAGAGATGGAGACTGCAGGCATCTCCTGTGTAGCATTCAAGGCTAAACTGCAGACCGGATTCACCGCTAATAAGTTCAGCATAGAAAACGATGAACCAAAAAATTACATTAAAAAAGGTGGCTTACTCAGTGCTGTACAATGTTAAAATGAGAAAAGTTTGAAAGTGTCATATTAGGATATAAGCAACTATGGGCTTGAGGAGGGGGGCACACCCTGGATAACTTAATTGCAGAGGCATTCATAGACAGAAAACCATTTGAATGCTGGGGTGAACTCACAGTAACACGGGGAGTACATGAAGACTTCCGAGAGACTGTAGCTAGCTGGCCAGGAAATTGGTCCCACATCCTCCATTAACAGAGGCAGGAGCACGATTCCCTCACTCAGTTAGATCAATGTTTCTTAATTAGCGACATCTTGGGACCTCATTTTGTCAATGTACCCTCAAGCCCTATAAACTCCTATAGGCTCAGGTCAGCAAACACAGTGGTCACTTTTTATCTAAACTAGTTAGGGGCTATGTAAAATAAAGTGTGACCCTACATTTTCCCACAAATTGCTACCAGCAAAGAATATATCCCATGACCCACTTTTTGGTCCTTATAGTCCCTATACAGTACACTTGTATCATCAGAAAGCTCGCTACATCATTGAATTGCAAAGTCCACTTCAAATGAGCTCTGTGATAATATATGTATGAAAATCGCTCACTCCACAATTTTCAACATTGATTTCCGCTTGTCAAACAGAGAAAACCTGACAGCAAGACTTGATTTTGTCCGCAGAAATATGGACAATTACATTATATCTACTGCCTTGAAGCAAATGGGGAAGAAGTGAAGCGTGATGAAGAAACTGCAATAGTCATTTTCTGTAGTATGCTATATGAGTTACTCAGCTTCTCAGAGCCACAAAAGGCAAACTAAAATGGAGGAATCACGGTTAAAATGCACTGTACTCTCATCCAACATTACAAGATTCAAAATAATATTATGAAGCAGAGTCAAAAGTGAAAAAGGCTACTCTAGTACCACATGATTTTTGTATTTAGTTGTAATCAGACAAACAAACAAAGCTCTTCGAAGTACAATTTATATTTAGTTTGGATTTTGAGTCTGGCCTTGGTTTAGTTATAAATAATGCTATTTTTTTGTCTGTATCCATATCTTATCATGTTTATTTAATAATTTTTCGTTCGGAAGACGACTAGTTGATTCTGCAAATCACTTGGTTTTTATGGGGTTAGTTTCCATGGCAACACCTCAAATCAGGGAACGATTTTCCCAAGTAGCTATTTACTATTTAGTTTGTACTGTATAACTTTTCTTTTTGCTGCTTCAAGAAATGTTCAAATTGACTTAGTAACCATAGTTATATATGTGACCCCTTTAACAACATGGATTTCTCTCAATGTCCATGTTGCCAGCTGCTGCGGTCTATAGGCTTCATACTTTACAACCACATGACGTTATTGCATTGGTAAGATCCTGCAGGAGACATGGACTGAGGTGGCTCGTTGCTTGACAGTGGGTTAACCCTGGTTTAAAATAGTTAGTGTCTCAGGACAGCAGACCAGTTCAGCCCGCATAGATTTAACTGGATATATAAAGTGTAATCCTAGTGAACCCAATAGGCTAAGGGATAATCCTATGGCGGGAGAAAGTCAATCCTCCAAAGGATTAGCCTGGCCAGCCACAACTCTCTCTTCCTATTTCTTTACAAAGATGTTAGACTGGTCACTCAAGGGCGGAGTTTACCAGGGTATAGTAAGACAATCATGGGGGCAGCAGTGGTGCAGTGGGTAGGCGCTCGCCCTTCAACCAGAGGCTTGGTGGTTCGAGTCCCCGTCCAAGCACACACTGTCGTTGTGTCCCTGGGCAAGACACTTGAATGAATGAATAATACACAAATATGTAAAGCGCTTTGGGTGTCTTGAAAAGCGCTGTAGAAATGGAAGGTATTATTATTATTATATTTAGGAGAGTTACAAGCACAGAGTCCAGTTGGTCCTTGACAGTCTGCATCCTCAGGGCGAGTCTCGTGGCCTGTGTGAATTGGTCCATGGCTGAAGAAGAGACAGACGTGTCCTGTAGAAGTGTCGAGTCCGGGGTGTTTCTGACTGTCCTGGCGTCCACTGAAGTGGTTTGGCTCATTCCTTTAATATTATGAATCTCCAGCTGAGAAACTAGTGGAAAACAAATAAATTAGTAGGTTTTTGTTCAACCACAGAGAATGATTGAAAATATATTGGCCTTAAAGTTTTCTCCCAAGCATTAATATTGCCCTTTCTGCCTGTGCCTAGTGGCTTCTAGTTGTATATACTCTCAATAAACCTAATATAAACATGTAAGCCGAATAAAGCTATTATAAACATGGGGTAAATCTGTGTTAATAACTATAAAGTCCAAATCATGTAAAATTATTTTGCCACTACTTTTTTTAACCATCCAAATCTACTTAGAGCTTGAGGTGGGGTACTATTCAGGATCTAAATACTTCCAGAGATGATCTTTCTAATTGCACAAACCTTTGCGGTCGTATATGTACACATGGATGGGCTGGCTCTGACCGAAGGCACAGAAGGCGACCATGTTTTCATGAGGGTGAAAGGTGATGCCGTGGAGAGCTGAAGGGTAGCAGAGCTCTGAGTACACTGCCACCTGGTCACCTGAGACAGAAGACAATTTAAGAAATATTGTATAGGTAAAATTGACTATAAAAAAAAATACATGTCCCTTACCAGTGTCAGCATTCCAGACATAGGCCATCCCGTCCTCGCTCCCAGAGAAGATGAAGTTACCACACGGAGTGAACGTGCTGTAGATCCTTTCTTTGTAGTTTGTGGCACCGGTGTACTTTTTCACAGCCAGGCTAAGAGAGGAAAATAAAACATAATACTACTTTTTGAAGACACTGTGTTGAGATGGAAATGAACATTTACTAGACCTATTTATTGAATGAATTGAATTATCTATGTCTGCTTTTGTGATCATTTTAATCCTTTTGTGGGCAATCATTTACATGGTCTACTTTTGTCTTGTATTGCATATTAATATTGTATGTTGATTTTATTTTTCAGGGCTGGTGCATTGTGGATCGGGCGGTGGTCAAAGGCGGGAGTTCCCTGTTCGGACAAGCGGAAGAAAATGGATGGATGGATGGATTTTATTTTTCTATTTTTGAAATTTTGAAATGTGTACAATCTTCCAAAAAATATTTATGGTAATTTCATAGTTACATTCTCAAATCCATCATTCTCAGAACACTGTCTTTGGCGTGGATCAGCAAGCACCGGCCGTTTGGATGGAGCTGCAGCATGTTGATGGGAACTCCTCTGAGATCTGTCTCTTCAATTTTCTGTTAAGTTAGTTTTAACATTAATATTTTCAAATATGGTGGACAAATATTGAAATCACTTTATTGTATATGATACAAAAGCTTTACCCGTTCTATGCACCAGCGCTGACACGGCTGACGGTGATAGCTTTCATTCACCCAACTTTGCCAAACAATAATGGAGCCAGTGTTATCTGCAGAAAACATTGTCGATCCTGTTTTTGAGAAAGCACACCACACAATTTAACTGTGAGATACTTTTTCTTTCCACTGTATATGGATAATATGGGAAAATACCTTCAGAGTCAAAACAAATAGTGTTAATGAAGCTGCTGTGACCCTCAAACTCTTGCAGCAGCTGTCCATTCACATCCTCCACATCCAGCCTCCAGACCCGCACCACATTGTCATACCCCCCGGTGACCACCAGGTGTCGGGATGTGGGGTGGTACTGGGAGCTGTAGACAAACGAGGGGTGAGGGAGAACCTTCTGGGCGTTTGGCAACAGGCTTTCAACGTTCCACTCTCTGTCAAAACAAGACCATTGCAGTTCAATTTAGGAAGCTTTCTCCAGTAAGGACCTCCCTCTGATACTTCCTGGTTTGTGTGAGACCGTGACAGAGGGTTGAGAAGGAGAGGAAGAAGTGTAAAAATCAGGTAGTGCCACTTTAAGCCAAAACTGGACAAATCTATATACATTTTTGCCTGTCTTTGTCTGTAATTATGCTCTATCCAAAAGCCCTATGGCGGCTTGATTGTAGTGCTTCACCTGGTTACATTTTCATTTTATCATCACATAATTACAGATCAATCAGATGATTAATCGATTAATAAAAAAAAAAGGTGATTAGCAAAATAATCATTAGTTGTAGCACTAAAAGTGTCCAGTGAGTTGGAGATCCTAACCTGACAGTCCCATCAGAGGAGGCCGACAAAAGCCTTGTGTCATCTCTGGACCAGCAGAGATCATATACAATTTTCAGATGTCCGTTGAAGGCAGCCAAAACCTTCCCAGAGGGGATTTCATACACTGTGGCAAAAGACAAGAATATTGATACAAATAATTAATAAATCTTCAATTGACTTCATATATATTTTTCTGATTAAGTGTTACGCTGGATTTCCACTACATGCGCTCCGCTCCGCCATGAACTTCAACATCGTTAACTCTAGTCCCTACTTTATACTGCTGAGGTCGGCTCCAGTGCGAAAGCCCAGAGCCGCTTGTAGGAGCATGCGTGGAAATTGGGAGATAAACTGCGAAAACACTTTTGATGAAGACGTAATCCAAACAAAAACAACTTTGTTTTCAGCATTCAGATGTGAAGGAAGTGAAGACGGAGAAAGCTTAGTTTTTTTCTATAAGATAATTTCATGTGTTTTCTCTAGAAAATGAAGAGTACACAGAGCACAACACAGATTTATTATCGTCTCTCTGTCTCTTCATTCTATACTGTTCACTTTATTATTGTCTGGCTCTATCTCTTCATTCTACACTGTTCACTTTATTATTGTCTCTCTCTGTCTCTTCATTCTACACTGTTCACTTTATTATCGTCTCTCTCTGTCTCTTCATTCTACACTGTTCACTTTATTATTGTCTCTCTCTGTCTCTTCATTCTACACTGTTCACTTTATTATTGTCTCTCTCTGTCTCTTCACGTCTCACTTTTTACTATTAGCTCTCTAAATTTCTACACTTTTTACTTTGTTAAGTTCTATCTCTCATTAGTTCATTGTGATTCACATGTTGTCCTGTCCCATTCTCTCTTGGGGGAGTGGATATTGTTTCAGATGCCTGGCTCGCTGTTAGATGTCCAGTGGATAACTGCTCGCCTCTGTGTTTGTGTTCTCATCTGGACCCCACCCCCAACCAAACCTGCTGCATCTCCTCATTCACTTGGATGTACTCCTAATCCTGCTGCATCCACACACACATATTGAGCTCTCTCAGCACAAGGACCTCATCCATCAGTCCTGGACTCATCAATAGCCTGTCCGTCCTGGGAGTGGATCCTTTTATCATGTGGTTCTCCCTAAGGTTTCTCGTTTTTCCTTGCCGTGATGGAGGGTCTAAGGACAGGGGATGTACTGGGACAGTCCTGTTATTTGTGTGTCATTGATTGTCTATTAACTTGTCATTGTTTGCAATGACCCTGATTATTACGACGGTGAAGGTTGTCATTCATCCTGGCTCGCTGTTAGATGTCCAGTGGATCGCTGATCGCCTCTGTGTTTGTGTTCTCATCTGGACCCCACCCCCAACCAAACCTGCTGCATCTCCTCATTCATCTGGATGCCCCTTCTACAATCTCCTCATTCACTTGGATGTACCTCTAAATCTGCTGCATCCACACGCACATATTGAGCTCTCTCAGCACAAGGACCTCATCCATCAGTCCTGGACACATCTATAGCGATGGAGGGTCTAAGGACAATGGATGTCCCGGGACAGTCCTGTTGTTTGTGTGTTATTGATTGTCTATTAACTTGTCATTGTTTGCAATGACCCTGATTATTACGACGGTGAAGGTTGTCATTCATCCAGGTAGAGGTCATTCTGAAAGTTGAAAAAGGGCATCTGGACAAGGTTTTGATTGTTGAAAAGCTTTCATCTGCCAGTCCAGCAGACTTC
>JAVQKC010043229.1:0-10240 GCA_036025475.1 Philypnodon macrostomus
TTCCGCTTGCCACTGTAGTACACGGGTAAAAAAATCTTTCTGTTGCTCCTCCGCAGGGGGGGCAACTGGGGGGTCCAGACTCAGAGTTACAGGGGCACTGGCCCCCCCGGGCCCCCCCCCTAGAACCGCCCCTGCATTCAGGCCTTAACCAGACTGAGCTCTGTTAGGTTCACTTCTGCTCTGAGAGAGCACTGGAACAATAGACTGTATTACCTTTTGGCTTAGTAATAATAAGCTTGAATAATTGTTTATATATTGTATAAGCTTGAATTAATTAATGAATAGTAAATTTTAACCATTTTTGGGTTCGGTTGGAGTCAGGGAAGACATTATTGTTTTTTGGTGTGAATCTGGAACATTGTCTGGATCCATTGAGACGAGGAAAGAAACACATGATTACTTACTTACAATACATCCAGCATTTACCCCGAAAATAGATCTCTCCAGATTCCATAGGTTAACAGCTGCAGTATATTCTAAGATTGGTTTTAAACCAAGCGTATTTACTAGTTTACTGACAATAGCCATCAATATAGTCATAATCTGGACTGGATGTATACCAATCACAAAAAGTTTGGGATGTTTATAGAATGTTCCTAAAATACAATATAACCTAAAAATGACCGGTTCTACATAAATCAAGTAAATCATTAGTATATGTTGAACCCTTATTTTATGATCCATCTCATTGTCTCAGATTTAATTACTGAATTAAATATTGACACTGAAAAGTACTTGTGGGACCTATAAGTCTACAAAGTAAGACCTGCAGAAGTTTCCAATTAGGCTCTCAGCTCACTAATGAAGAAACCCCATTATTCATCACCTGTTCTCCGCTGTGCCACTTTGAAGAGCCAGCCTTTGATTCATGACTTGAAAGAGGATTGTAGGGGTCAAGGGAGTAGGGAACGATCCGACATTAGGAACGAGGAAAGTTCAAAGTCTAGGAGGCAGGGATTGTTGAGGGCTCTGAGGAGAAACTACATGGAGCGGGTTCTTCCTAATGACCATTATATGGCCGGTTTGTTAACTCCAGGTCTGATGCTGTCAGCCTTTGTGCGTGTGGGATCAGTTCTGGGGGACAAGGCCCTGCTGGAGAGAGCGGTGCGTGCTGGGGACTTCTTGAAAGAGCACCTGTTTGATCCGGAGAAAGAGACGATGCTCAGGTCGTGTTACAGAGGAGATAACATGGAGGTGGAGCAAATGTGAGTTTTTCATTATTGGACATTTTTGTGTTAATTTTCTTACGATACAAAGTACCAAGGTCAGTAATGTGCTTTTTCGGAGGATTTTGTTCCTGTTGATTTAGGCCCAAAAATACTAACTCCGACTAGAAGAAACAAATGAAATTTTTAGTGCCTTCTTTATATTGTAAGATACAGATGTGGGTAGAGTAGCCAATAATTCTACTCCAGTAAGAGTATCGTTACTTCAAAATAATGTTACTCGAGTAAAAGTAAAAAGTACTCTTTCACATAATTACTGGAGTAAGAGTAGAAAAGTACTGCTGAAAAACTACTGTTTGAGAGTAATGTCAGATTATTTGTTTAATTTTGTGGTAATCTGCAAAAAAAAAATCCAAAAATTATAAACAGATTTTGATATTTTCAAAAGAAAAACTGTCAACTTTTACACGACGCACAGAGGTGGTAAAAGTACTTATACTATTTCTAGATTTACAAGATTTTACTCAAGTAAGAGTACAGTTACAAGGATTTTAGGATTCACAAAATCCAGAAATAGCATTTAAATTATGTATGCACCAATATGAAATGTCTTGGTTGATACCAATTCTGATTTTTTGTGTACATGTTTTAGTAGGCTATGAAGAAATGTACATATATAAATGGTTCTTGTTTTCTTTCAGATTCAGATTCAGATCGTATAGATTGTGTGTAGATGAGAAGTCTGTAATGAGCCAGCATGACTAACTGGTTTCTGTGGGCACAGGAGGCAGAGCTGCTGTAGGTAAATGAGGTTATGGCAGGAAATCACAGAACGTGTTCACAGGAACGATAACCTGATTAGGAACACTTACATGAAACAGCCAGGAACTAGATCTATCCTCATCTGTGAGCCTGTTGAAGGTAGAGAGGAGTCTTATTGGAACATCAGTATTTCTAGATTATATGTATTTACAAATAAAGTGACTGTAAGTAGATGACTGTGTGTAGTCATTTTTTTCACAGCCCATACTTCACTTTCCTGCAGCCCCAAAAGTCTGTTGAATTTCAGTTTGGTTCTGAATCATTATGTATGTGTTTGCCACAAGGTTTTTATTTATGTATTTATTTTACAACATTTAATTGCATTCCCATCTCAGTCTCAGCCCGTGCCTTTGTTGAAATGACCACAGTTGCAAAATAGATCAAAACCTACTACTTAACAAGTCTCATTATTTTTCGGGGTTACTCAAGAAAAAAAACGCCTGGTCATCCAGGTGTTCGCTAAGGTAAGTCCACACAGTTAATACATTATTACTCCTTTTCAAACCTCACAGCCCTACCTCCTGTGCCCCCGTTCTGTTAGCCACCGCTGTGCCCTATTTACGGCCAATGAGCGAGTGCCTAATGCCACCGAATCAGCAGAAATAAAAATATGTCAACAAGTCCCACTATGGGCCATGATGAAACACATAATTTAATAATAATAATAATACATATAACTCCCCGGCCTTATTCCAAAGCGAACTACTCATCCATAATTGTCCGTCGGAATTGCTTAGCTGTGCTGTTTTGTGCCAAGCCTGGCTTGCTTTTCCACACATGGGTTAATCACTGTGTCATGGCAGGAGAAATGGTAGCTGCCAAACTGGGTTAATAGAATGTGGGGGTTTATACAGACACCATATGATTGCGGGGTGTTGAATGTGGCCTTCAGGGACAGGCAGAAAGAACGAGATACTTAAACAGGCAGGTTTAGTGGGCCACAGGTGAGGCGTTCACAGTCGGGAGGATGTTTATTTTAGCAGTGTGGATAAATAACTATATGTTTTTCATGCATACACATATTGTTAGTTGGTGTACTTTTGAATGGGTGTAATAGCAGTTTAATAACACCACAATAAGTCTGTTACACATGGTGGTATTAAAGAATATGAAATACCAATACAGCAGTTTATCATGCTTTATACGTTTGACACTTTTAGACTTTTTTATCTTTGCTTCCAGGAAAATGACCCGAGTCAGTAAAAGTCTTGTCAGTGAAGGCCACTTGTTTCTGTCATCTATACGGACTGAGCCGCCTCTAATAGATGAACCAGTGAGATAACATCAGAGAGCGTCTGAGTGACTCTAGTGTGTGACTATACAAGTAGCAGCTCAAAGTCTTATTTGGTGCGTGAGCTTGTTCTCTGTTGTGAGCATTAAGCCCCCACATTATACTATAAATGCATTCTGAAGATTTTTACAAAGGCTGGTCCGATGTATTGGGTACACCTCTAAACCCTGGAAGTGTTAACGCTACCAATGAGTATTCAGTATTATCACATTCATCGAAATACAATATCTAATCTGCACAGTACAATATAGTAACCAGCGCATACAAGTTGCACAAACAAATAGTTTATTGTCAGAAGGGGATTCAGTTTCAAAGAGACAGTTCATGTGTGGGTTTATAGTGAGCACTGGTACAGAATAGACTTGACATATGTGCTGTGCATTCACATTCTACAGTAATCTCATTTTAAAGTTCACCATCTCAAAAAGTTCACTTCTGTGACGTTGGCTCCTTTGAGACATAATGGTACTAGGGAACAATCTAGCTTTTCTATGGTTAGTGCAATGCAGACAAAGGCTTAATCACAGGTAAAGGTTTGTAAATGAAGTTCTGCTTGATGCAAAAGAAACTTTCAAAAAATTAAATAACCGTAATTTCTTGTGAGAGGTTGTGTGTTTGATCCAGTCAGACACAATCTGTGAGTATGTGTGTCCTCCTTGTGTTATTGTGATTTCTTCTTCCTACCATCCAAAGGCATGTATGGAGAATTTGCCACTCCAATTGCCCTCATTGAATGGATGTGAAAGTGAATTGTTGTATATTTGTTGCTGGGAGAGGCACAAGGAAACAAATGAGGAAGATCAAGGGTTAATGAAGCCTTCACATTATAAGTGTAATCAAATATTGTGTACTCATGATCACAAACATTGGTATTTTATATTTGTTATTTATCTCATAGATCTCCTCCAATCTCTGGCTTCCTGGACGACTATGCCTTTGTGATCTGTGGTTTGCTGGATCTATATGAGGCCACTTTCCAGGCCGAGTGGCTGCAGTGGGCAGAGGAGCTGCAGCTGAGGCAGGACGTCCTGTTCTGGGACAGTGAGGGCAGTGGCTACTTCTGCAGTGACCCCAGTGATACCACCGTACTGCTGCGGCTAAAGGAGGGTAAGCTTTCAGAATCGGAACCCCTCAGTAAAATGTTTTGCTAGACCTTAGGGCATAGGCTACACAAAACACACTTCATTCAAGCCAGTTTGTAGCCACAGCTGCTTTGGGGCAGACTGACAGAGAGGTTGCAGCCATACCACACCTTCCCAAAACCAAAAACACCACAGCAATCATATTAACACAATTATACCTTCAGGCAAGGTGGATGAAGTGTCTTTGGCTTATACAGAATGGCTGTATGCAGTGGTGGAAGCAGAACTTAACTTGATGACCCCGAAGATGCCGAAGATGTTGGATTTTGATTATGTTTTCAGAAAATGTCAGAATTGTTTCAATGAACAGATCACAGGATTTGTATATTTTATAACAATACAATACAGACGATACTGTCTCCAACCAACAAGAGTCGGGAAAGGTACTGTTTTCTGTACATTGTGAGATATAAAAACGTATATAATAACATACTTATATGTTATGTAAAAACATATAGAGAAACATAATGAACGCCTGTAATTATTCAACCATTCACCTGTTCATCCATATTATTCCCCAGAGCCCAAAGCTATCATCTCATTGATTCTTTATGAGTGAGACAGAAGCTACTGCAATGATCCTGGCTGCACAGTTCACCACACTGCTGCACTCCTACCTCCAGATATCAAGAATACATCTAAAGATAGGTTTTAAGGGCTTCTCCACCCGTCAGAGTTTTTTAGCCTGAAAGCTCTCACTGACGGCTGCCTGGGCTACTTTGATCACAGAGCTGCCATATCTGTCTTCATTTAGTCTCCAGCTCAGCCTCGGCTCCTGACAGGGCGAAGCAGCGCTCACATGTACTGTACATGAGTTTATGATTCACTTCAAGTTACCTCCAGCCCACTCAGAACTGATGTTTTTTTTAGTTTGTAGAATCTAAAGTCAAGTATATGTGGACAAATATACCTGTTTTGGTTCAATTCTCTATTTTCAAAAAAGCATTTGCTGCATTTGTAATCCTCTATTCTGCTTTTAATTAGGCGCAGAGCTGACACAGAGACATTTACTGACATACAACCATTCATTTATTTATTCACAATTTCTCAGATTTTTGGGGAGTAGATGGGAGAAAGATAACCCACGCGAACACAGGAAGGACGTGCAGACTTCACTTTGAGATTTCATCTAAATCTCCTCAAACTAAACCAGAAGTTACACTGATTGCTTGGGTTGGACCTGCGCATGTTTTATCTTGATTAGGGGAACCTGCATAACTGGATGAAAACCGACCGCGACACAAGGGGAACATACAACTAGTCAGGCTTGTGCTATCCAGTTTGTGTTTTGAAATGTATTTTGAGAGATAATTCATTAGCGCTATTGTGTCTTTGAACCAGTGTTTCTCTTTTATCTTGTTTACTACAGCTCAGATTCTTACCCTTCAAGTATCCAAGTATCTGTCTGTGGACATCACATTTCTCTGGTCTGTATAATTAGTGTGAGCTGGTGTTGAGTGTAACTGAAGCTGCATCAGTCTGACCTTGGTGTTCTTCTGGAGCCTGTTCTGACACCTCAGACACTCTAAACTTAGTAGTGTGCCCTTGATTTTACCTTTCACTTTGTACAAATTCTTAATAATAATGGATTGGGTTTATATTGCGCTTTGCAAAGCTGCCCTGGGGCACACTGACGGAAGCGTGGCTGCCAGTTTGCGTCTACGGCTCCTCCCACCACCACCGAACACCAATCACACAACCACATTCATTCATAGGCAATGTGGGTTAAGTGTCTTGCCACAGGGACACAACGACAGTGTGCTCGGATGGGGACTCGAACCACCAACCCTCTGGTTGAAGGGTGAGCGCCCACCCACTGCCGCCCACTGTTACTGCTATTCTTAGTAGTAGTACAAATGCAAAGCCATCTCTTACCATATGTGGGAAGCCGTAATGAGTGCATACACGCTAGTTGGCTGGATATATTTTGGTCTAGAACTGTGATCTGGCTAGACCTTCAAGTAGTTTCACTTCTGAATGTAGAACCCATGTAGTCCCAACAGTAGCCACATGCCTCTGAAAAACTGGTGTTATATTAAGTTACATGTTTGCTTCATAAATAAGTAAAAGTATTCATTTTATTGATACACACATTACATACATGTGCAGCTCTGCCCTCTGAAACCAAAGGGTCACCGGTTCAAGTCCCCGCCCGAGCGCATACTGTCGTGTCCCTTGGTAAGACTGGCCTATGGAAGAAATTTGGTTGTGTGATTGGTGTTTGGGGATGGTCTGTCTGCCAATAAGAATTTTAGATACAAATCCACATAGTTCATTCATACTAACACAACACTGATGTAAAATTCAAGTTGACAGTTTTTCACATTTCGTATATGAGGTAAGTGTTATTTTTGTTTTGAAGTGTTGACAGATCACCAATGACACACCTGTCTCACCTGTGTGCGTTTGTGATTATGTCTTCTGACGTTCTCTTCCTGAGAATACACTGTCCCACTACATTGTGAGGGCGAAGCCTATTAGTGCCGCTCCAGCCGCTACACCGTGACGGCTGTCAACACAAGACGGATTACTCCTCTGATACAACTGCACCACACTCTACCCCCGAGTCTACTTGTACAGTAAGGTCAGGAGCATACACCAAAGCTCTGACTCATTCATATACCTTTATAAAAAATGGTCAAAAGATGTGTGCTCCATTTGTTGTGGGTCAGTCAGGTTTGAGAATGTCAATATATTTCTTACAGAACGTGCTACAGATTCCGATTTTTAGTTTTGCGGGCTGAGAGTGTTATACTCAGTTATGTACCTGTTTTATTTTGTGATGTTTGACTCGTTTTGGTTTGGCTCCCGGTTTCCTGTTTCCTCCTGTGACTCCCTCCGGTGTGATTACCTGCCACGCCCCGATGTGTTTCACCTGTGTCTCGTGGTCCTTTGTATTTAGTCTCTGTGTTTCCCCCTGTTGAGGGTCGGTGCGTTGCGGATTTGTACTTGTGAGTGTTTATGTCACGTGTGGGTCAGTGTCGTGACGGCCATGTTCATCCTCCGTCCAAGGTTCCCTGGTTGTTTTGAAGTGAGTTTTGTTCCTGTTTTTGGACGCCTTTTCTTTGATAATTAAAATTATCCTCAAAAGTCTGCATTTGGGTTCTATTTTTTTCCCCTGGCTCCCTTAACACCGTGACAGAGAGAGCATTTTTGACAAGACCCAAATTGGGTCAGAACACAACAGGGATGCACCAATGTGACAATTCTGGGCCAATACTGTTATTGTCAATGTTTACCTGTTCATGTCGAGTCCCATATAGTATTTTGTCCAGATGTTTTGGTTGGCTGTTTCTACAGAAGATAAAGGTAATGAAACCGTATGAAATAGCCCTGTTGAACCTGATGTCTGCTCTCTGGTTCTAAACCAGATGTTAAAAATAGTCTACATGTATGTGGAGTGGAGAAACCAGCGTGTACGATATGAGTCAACCATGTGAAAATTGGTGAATGACATTGAGTAGCTTATATATCAGTGCATCCATTCTTTCTCTATATCCACACATTTTAAATTCAACTGTCACATTCCTCACTGACATCTCCAGTGGTATGAACCAACTGCAGACAACATGGAGTGTGTCGGTGAGGTCATGAGAAGATCAGCTCAGGCTCTTATTGGACACTGATAGGAGATAAATAAAGTCACTTAACACGGCCAAGTCTTGAGGTCATGTGTTAGTCCATCACATCACACCCAACACTCAACGTGAGAATGTGAGGAACAGAGGAATCTGTATCTTGTCCCGTCTGGAGACACTTTATCTGATTAAATTCCTGGTCACATTGCAATATTTGGTGTTGCTGATAAATGAATTAGCTTTAGCTTGAACCAAATAATATCTGAATGAATAAATTATTATTATGTTGTATGTTCATTTCCAAATGCATATGTATCACAGTCACAGAAGCATCATGCCTGTCCTACACAGCATCAATATCAGTCTTATTAAATGTTTTCTGAATAGTAAAGATACTGAAGTCAGCCCCAAGGGGTCAGTAATAGAAGAATTTTGAGGTTTTGTGACTCAATAAATGTACCCCTAATCTTGAAGATCCCTGGTTTGAGTCCAGATTTAGACATTGCATTTGTGTCATAGTGAGTCTGTCTTTCCATCACATAACGCATTGGCAACGAGGCTAAATGCTTCTAGTAGAGGCTTAGCAGGTCACAAAACCTAAATAAAGAAATGTATTCACAAAGTATATCTGTTGTTTTGACCAAAATATGATCACATTGTCTGAGCGATGTTGGGGAAATCCATTAAGTTGCAGCTCTTAAACAATACAAAATAGAGAACTAGCCCATTGACTGACTGATCTTTCTGTCTCTTAGACCAGGATGGAGCCGAGCCAAGCGCTAACTCAGTGTCTGCCTCTAACCTGCTGCGTTTGTCCCACTACACGGGGCGTCAGGAGTGGGTACTCAGGTCCCAACAAGTGCTGACGGCCTTCTCGGACCGGCTCACCATGATGCCAATAGCACTGCCCGAAATGGTCCGAGCTTCAATGGCTCAGCACTACACACTGAAACAGGTAAGGCTCAGCACACTTCATTGACTGCTTATACGGTGTGGCCCATTTCTCGTTTAGGAAGCATATTTCGTTTTTTGATTATTCAGTTTCACCTCTAGAACTTTTCAAAAACGTCTCACTAAAAATGTAAAATAAAATCAGGTAAAAAGGCCAGCAGAGGGCAGCGCTCTGTTGACGTCCTTAAACCTTCTGTATGATGCAATGAGAAATTAGTAGAAACAGAGCTGTACACTGTTTGGGAAAAATAATCAGAGGCTTGTTGATTGGTCTGTGCTTCCTGGATTGGGAGGGTCTAGGGAGGTGGGAGGAGATAAGGAGGAGCATGTTGTTTGAAGCTCATAAAAAGATGCACCAAAGAACTGAAACATGTATGAACAACTCCAGGTATGTTTTTGATGAGGGAACCTAGGGGTGGGCCATATGGTACTTTATTATGGTCAAGATCACTATTTTTTGTCTTGCACAGAAGATTACAGCTTCATAAAACATTTTTAACTACACATTTAATGTATAGGTCATCCAGCCCAATGTACTTCATAATATTTTAATACATAAACGTAAAGTAGTTCGGCCCGCTATACCTCAAACATAAACTAAGAGAAATATCAGAAATCCCGACCTCCGAATACAGCTGGAACACACCATACTACCTGACATCCTCACAACTAGTCATCCAAATAATAACATCTTCTCAAACATGGGCCACCATCCAGAAGACAGCTTGTGGACTGATTGTGGCTCGCATTAGGAGGCTCTGTGTGTGGTGACAGGTTTAAAGTCCATATCTGTCGCCACAAAGGGAAGACGTTGGTTTTTATCCAGCCACTGATGCTTTACACGTTTTCTCATTTAAACCAGGCTGGGTCATCTGTGGCCGCTCTAATCCCTCCACACACTCTTAAAATCGTATTCCTCATTTTTTAACAGCCGCGTGTTATTTAATGTGTTATTTGAGCTGACTTACTTATGGGTTATGTAATACTAAAGCCCCACAATAACCAGAAATGTACAATATAAAGCGTTCATATGGAAAAAATCCCAATGTTGAAATATTTTTATTTTATTTTTTATGTGTGGTCCTTGTTTTCATTTTGGAAGCAATTCTGTCTAATATGAATATCCATCCATCAATCCATCTTCTTCCGCTTATCCGAGGCCGGGTCGTGAAGGCAGCAGTCTAAGCAGGGACGCCCAGACTTCCCTCTCCCCAGACACTTCCTCTAGCTCTTTCGGAGGAATTCCGAGGTGTTCCGAGCCACCTCATCTGACTCCTCTCGATGTGGAGA
>JAVQKC010043254.1:0-26931 GCA_036025475.1 Philypnodon macrostomus
TGTTCAGTCTTCTTGTATAAGCTTATCCTTGTTAGATGTTGCAGGAGCTTGAGCCTTCTACTTTGGGCCGTAATATGTATATTGGTGAACTTTATATGTTGATATATAGTTATATATAGTTCAGGGTCTCAGGTGCAATATGCAACCAGTACAACTTCATCATAAAGGAAATCAAATGCACCATACCTCTTTCACTTGTCTCAATACAATCTGAGTCTCAAGGCTTTAGAGAACCAACTCAATAAGCCATTTCACTTGGCCTTTAAACTAGAACGCTCCTAATCAAAAGTGTAATTACCACAAAGAATACCACACTGCTTCAAATAGAAAGTGATTAGAGGGACTTGGGAGTTAGTGGATGGTTTACTGCCATTTAGTCTTGGTCTGTCAGTACGAGACTATAAGCTCTTGATGTATAGTCCATGATAAGGTTAATGATAAATTTGACATATTTTATCTGTATGTTTAGCTCTATGGCAACTGTAAAGCCAATGGTTAAAAAAATAAAGCATGACCTCCACAAAGAGCTCACCCATAGATTCTCATTATCAAACAGTACAAGAGACGTGATATGAGTAGGCAATGTGAGACACCTTATCTGCAGCTAATTAACCATTTCAAAATTGTCTTTAGCAATTAATTACACAGTTATGAATGCTAAATGGTCTGTTTGTGCCGTGGTCTGTGGTCTGCAAATTAGGCAATGATAAAGAGCAAATAGTTGGAAAGCATAGTTGGAAATAAACAGTAGGATATATTTAACTTAAAGGTGCATCTACTGAAAAAATACAGCCTGTATATTACAATAAACAGGATGGAATGGAGCTAGAAGACAGTAGAATACCAATAATTTCCTGTTTCTGTCCATGGTCATTGGTTACTGTGAGGTAAATGGTAATGGTAATGGTCTATGGTCACTGTTCACTGGTAGTCAATACTCAGTAGTCAATGGTCACTGTTTGGAGACCACACAGACACATATATTTGGCACTTAACTGGAGTAACTTTCCAAATAAGATGTGTAGTTGCCAGTGCAGTCTCCAGTAAAAATATCAAGGTGGAGTTTTTCTGCAGTTGTGCTTTGCCAGCTGCTCTTTCCTGAGGACAGGTCTGGCTCCAGAGAAGCTTTGTTCAGCCAGACACTGACTGACGAAGTAGAGCTGGTGTTTTGACTTTGACTAGACACGTCTGATCTTTACATGCTGCAGAAAATCCAATGGTGGAATCAGGTCATTCACACTTTTATTTTCAAGTACAAGTGCTGTGTGTATGTTATTGGCTGTAAAACTTCTTTATGTTTAAGACATTTCTGGGAAAAAGGCCAGTGCACATTTGTATTGATGTGCCTGCATCTGTCACAGTCCAAACAAGAGCATGTCCTTGATGTGATCGACCACTGCAAGCTGGAAAGTAATTCTAAAAGAAACCTTATGGATTAAATTTCATGTTTCATTTAAGTGGGAAAAAGTCCAAAGATTTTCTTTTTGATGGCCTGTCTGAGTCGAGGGCAGCGGTTGGTAAATCGATTCAGTTTTCTTTTTGAGGCTTTATTGATCACATTTAAAGACAGGTTTGGAGTCAAATGGATCTGCTAAAGAAAGACACATCAGTTATATTTCTGAAGGCCAAACACCATCTATTTAATTAAACTATGACTACTGCATTAATGAAACAAAAGCCCCATTCGATGAACACAACCATATTAAGATACAGTATGTACAAGGTGTTTTTTATTGTGCATGTATGTACCAAACAAGTACATTTTTACAGTCAGACGGTAAAGTTATCACAATAAAAACATGTTTGAAACCTGCTTTGCATAGATAGAAAATAAGCACCACAGAAGTGTAAACTGTAATTAGGAGCTTATCAGAGACACATCACTCCTTAAGATGAATTCATTACACAAGGTAACAACATAGTGGATTATATGCCTCAGGGACATATGTAGTGTACACAATGAGCTGAATGATGGGATACAAAAAACAGCATCTGAACCTTTGTCAATTGATTGGTTGTCTCTGCGTAGCAATAAAATATTACATAGTTTAGAATATTTTTTGTATAGCCACACAACCCTCCACATAAGCAATCTTTTCATATCTTGAAAGCTATTGCCACTGCCTGGATAGAAAACTGCTGGAAAATGCCATATGGCATGAGCTATAATTCTGCCAAAGCTTTTGCCAAACCTGGTGATGAGAAAGCTGGCGGTCTGGAAGTTACACTGAGAAGTGTCTGGCCACTTCATTTACTAATGCACCTGCATACTTAAAAGTATTACATAATTTCATCATCATCATCATCGTCTGTTTTTATTTAAAGGACATAAAGCATGCATTTTCCAAAGCTATTTACTATCTCCATTGTACAAATCCTTGTAAAATGGGACAGAAGCCATGAGTGGCTTATGAACAGGGGACCAGACTTTTCATAGTTAAATAACTATAAAAAATAAATAAATTGTGTGCTAATTAGTGGTAATTTATTCATTTAATTAGCTTAGTCACAGATCAACAGCATTTTTCCTCAGTAGTTTCCATCAGCAGTCAGTGGTCTTGTTTAGTGGTTCCAAACTGTTCAGTCTTGGTTTAGAAGTGTTTCTGTTTTATCCTTATTTCATAATGCAATTTTCGACCTAAACCCTACAGACACTGTTGGAGAAGGCTCTGGACAAGGTTTTTGTTTAAGATGCTTGATTAGGGACCAACATACAGACACTAGTAAGCCCTAATTTATGTTAATTTAGTCCTAAATGTTACTTAGATAATATACAATGAGGTGGCATTTGTGAGAGCCATGTTTAGTCTGTGCCAGGTCTGCGCTCATGCGCTCCATAGCAACAGCCTTCTCAATCTCTCATGCGCCATCTACAAAAAAAGAGCTGTGAATGTTGAAAAGTCAAAGCCATAATAATAATGTAGCCTGTGGGAAAACTATAAAGAAGTGGATACTGTTTACCTGAATAAAATTGCTGCTGTGTGCTAGTTATTATAATTGAAAACCAATTGGGAGGCCTAGATGCCCGCCTGTCTCATAATAGCACTCAATAGACCAGCTCTGATCTATCAATGAAGAGACAAAGGAGGTGTACAGGTGGAAAATGAGATGATATAGTGCTTTAAGTGGCATGGCTGTACGCAGCATTGAGGTCAGTCAGTAAACCAAGTCTAAACCAGGATTAAATCAGGACTGAACCGGGGCAAAATTAGACCTAATCTATGTCCAAACTGAGTTTGAACTGGGGCTTTAAAAGGACTAAACCAGCCCTGATTTAGATGCCCTATAGTGACCTTGACTTTATTTTGAATACTCTGGCATATGTGCTTGAATATTTACACAATCCTGAATTCTTATGTCTATTCCTTGAAATCCACACTTATATGTCTCACCTCCTGTCAGAAATTAAACAATGCAATTAAGTTTCATGGCAATAACCTGATAAGGCATCCAATTATAGTGCCGTGGGTGTCATGACAACAACACCCACCAGACTCCGCCTCTCACCTTCGCCATTGTTCCCCATGCAGCCTTGAATACAGAGATAGAAGGACCATTCGAGCCAGACTGAGCAGCAAAATAATACAGGCAGCGTCATCTGAGAAGTGGATCAAAAATAATCCGTGCAGTAAGTGGAGCAACAAATAGCCCAAAATGAGATTCACTGAGAATGCTACAGTGAAACAGATGAGCGGATAGAAGCTGAGACAGTTTCAGTACATACGTGGGTATTAGAACAATTGATACAGCTTTATAAAAACAGAAAGAAATGGTCTGAGGGAGTGGAGTAATATAAAATTAAAAAAACAATGTACAACCCTGATTCTATTTATTCTCATAGTATCATTGTACATTATTTTACATTATTACATTGACAATTTACAATATTGAAAAAAAATGACAGAAATATATTTTACCCAAGCAATGTACCCAACACTCAGAAGTAGCACCATCCTTATGTACAGCAGTCACTTTGAGATAGAATAAGACTGCTTTTAAACATGTTTGGACAACATATTGTTATATTTATGAATGGGGTATAAGCTATAAGTAAACAGTAAAAATGACCAGAAAATGATGGTATTCATCTGTATAGTTTACAGTGATTACGTCTTCTGAAGCCTTTTACCAGAGCCTAACTAAAGAGCATAACTGATGTACTGTTAACATATGTCCATGTACAGTATGTATTGAGGAAAACGGCCAACTACAAAGTCCTTGGTTGGAAAAATAACATAACATCCATTGCAGTGATGGTTTCATGTCTACTGCACCAGACGGACCGGCTGATTAATGTTTACCCAATACAAAGCTTAACTCTGGAGCATTTCCAATTGAGCTGGCAGCTTCGTCAAACAAACCATCTGACGAGAGCCGCCTTATATCAACAAACTTTTTCAATCTTGTGTAATTACAAAGAAATCCTTGATAATTCTTCACAGATCTGAATCAAAAGGCAACTGCTCAGATCTTCAAAATATAGTTAGTGTGATCAAAACATGATTTAGACTTGTGCTGCATTGATATCTTGCACTATTTTTTAAGTGTCTTTCATCTTGCAGTTGAAATTCAACAGATGACTTGGAATGTCTGTTTACGCTGAAAGAAGAGTGTGTGTAGACTGGCAGCTGCTCACAGAAAAAAGCAGTTTGTAAACCGGAGGGTAATTCACAGAGGCCTCTCTGTGCCGGAGCAGAATACCAACGAGATTCCCTGTGATTCTCAGACTGCATCTTTAAGGGTGTTTTGTGGATGTTTGTCCTGGGTCATTGTGTCAGACAGACCAGAGACCTCAAAGCTGCATCGTCAGAGAAGTATTTGGTGCAGGACTCGGGCAGTCTGAAAAGAGACATTAATATTTGAATACTGTGTTGATATGGGTGTACAAAGAGCAAGTCTGCATGCAGAGAAGAAGCAGACAATACAATTGTTTATTCATTATCTTACATGTAAAATGGATTGATGTCAAGTGACCATAAAAGTGACATTCTGTATACATGCAAACACAATAGATGCATACATGAACATTTGTACATCAAGATGATTAGCAGAAGTACTAACATAAGACCGATAACAAATAGATGCACGTTTGCTCAATTCACTCACAAGAATGCTATCCAAACCCAATCCTACTTTTAAAATGTGATGATAATAAAACGATAGCTCTTTTTGTTATATAATGGGCGTTTTTGTATATAGATTACACCTAGTCTATGCTTACATGCAGGTGAGGTTACATAGAAAAGGGGAACGACTGATTCAGTTTCTTGTAATGTCCAAAATGAAACAGCCGCTGTCAAATAAAACTGTTATTACTCACCGGTGTCCATCTCCTCCACTTCCATGTTGCTGCGTGTGAGACAGACGACACAATCACATGACTCAGGAGGAAAGGTTAAGGACAGACAAGTGGGTGCACACTGGACTCTCAAGGTAAAAGATTATTACTGAAAGTTGAGTCACAGCTCTATATAATTGTATTTCTATATAGTATAAAAGCCAAACCAAAATCGCCTTTTTTCATTTTGACGGTTGGTTTGAACTTTAGTTTTTTGTCTCAAACATATGACCATCACATTGGCTTGATACCAAGTGGAAGTCATTGGCTATCAAACAGGTAAATAGTTCTATCTAATAATGTGGCCAACGAGTAAAGTGGATCCTTGGCCTGCACACCACCTGTATAGCTTATGTAGGATAACCCACATGATAATAATGTAACATTTTTGCCCCCGAAACATTTTTACAGCCTGTCGCAGAATATAAAAATATACTGTAGTGCGTTTATATATAAAAATATACTGTAGTGCGTTTCAGAGTGAAGAGAGAATACTGCCCTTTAACTTTCCTTGCTGTGTCACAAAAAACATATATTGATCAAGGAGCAAGTAAAGAAGCAGTTCATTCAAATATATGAAAATATTGAACACTTTCACAGCACACTTTAATCTCTACCACTAACGCACACAGTGTTTTTGGAATGTGGTAGGTACATACAATATACTCGACTAAATACCTAATAACTAAATAAGATGAAAATTCATCTTAATTCAACACATTACAATGTCCTTCAATGGCCAATTAATTATAATAGATTTATTCACTTATTGTATTCTATTCAAATATTCATGTACTGTTTATAATAGGTGACACAAGGCCACTGTTGTACACAATATGTATTTTCCACTGTCTGAATGAATATCAGGAAGGATGTCCATCTGTCAATTTGCAGCATGTATAGTTTGGGAGATAATGGATTTCTAATATATTTTACTCTGTTGTATTCACACACACAATCCAATCTCTGCGGCCAAGCTCAATATCCCCCTGTGTATACAGCAGCCCTTATAAATAAAGGTTACCTTGAGAATGCATCCTCCAGTCCATCGTCCACATCCTGCCAACAAACAATATCAATCAATACACATATATTACATAGTGTATAACTGAGATACTCATGTGTCTTTGAGCATTGTACAAGCTTTATATCTGATTTAATTCAACACTGCTCACTGTAATGTTCTGTATTCTGTGACTGTATTCTTGTCCTCATTCTGTAAAAAAGAAACATGGTGCAGCTGTGCTATTTTCAGAAACTATTTATTTAAAAATAACATATATATGGTGTATATTACTGATACATAACTCAAGGACTGAGAAAGACCAAAATATTGTCTCCGTTTTTTCTAATGCTACCCAGATACTGCCATCTAGTGTTGCAATGCAACATGCACAGACAGGATCACAAACTTTTCTCAATGTCAATATGTCATTTTGGAGGAATAATTATTTTGTATTATTATTGGTTTGTTTTGAGATTGTTACTGGACATTGTATTTCATTGAAAGAACCTGATTAATTCTACCATATAACTCACCCAAGAGTCATGTTTGATTGGTCGTCTGCGTGTGGGGTTACTGCGAGGTAACGGAGAACTGAGTAAAGCTGATAAGAACGGTCTCTTCACCTTCTCCATTTGAACAGGCTTGTGCTGTGCTTCTGCATCTGTGGTAGACATTATTGAGACATTTATTGCCTCTGCTGAACTAGAGGAATTAAATCATCTCTAAAGACCTTCCAGGCTACAGTTTCTGCAAAGGCTAGTCCTTAAAACTTTCACTTTTGCCTCTTCAGCCACTCAGGCTGCTTCGACAGTGAGCTGAGCACATTTTAATTGAAAGAATCTTGCCATTAAGTATCAACACACTGACCGCATGATTAAGTCTCACTTTGCCAAACCAATGACCCGAGGAGGACGAAACATTTTGACCTAGAAATGTCAGTGCTGTCAGAAACTTCAAAACTCCTCCCTCCAGAACTAATGAGGTGCTTAGTTTTAACTAGTTGTCCTCTAAAAGGGAAATCACTGACACCTTTAAATCTGTGTTGAAAAGGCTATACCCTTGTTTTCTCATTGATATTCACAGACACAAAGTGAACAGAGTGTGTTACCTTCAGAAGCACACTCAGCCTCTGGGGTCTCTGTTTGACTGTTACTGGTTGAACATGAACACGGGCAGGTACGGGCCTTCTTGTTTTTGTCTGAAGAAAGAATAAAAACGTTTGTGGTTAGCAATAATAAATTATTAATCTGTTGTTATTTTATAAAACGGTTCACCATGTTGGGGCATTTTGAATTGGATTTTTGTAGAAGTAGTTCAGGGAATGTCTACCCCAATCTGACATGGATCAAATCAAGTTCTATACAGACATGTTTTTGGTGTGACCTGACCTATATCCCATTAAGTACTTTTAGGAAGAACTAGAACAAAAAATGTGAGCCAGGTCTTTACATCCATCACTGTCTGATGCAAAAACACTCAGAATTAATGGGCACAAGCTTCCACACAAAAACTTCTAGAAATCTTGTAGAAAACAGAGATGGCGTTGCAGCTGGGGACAGACTCCATATTCGAGAGTATATTTGAATACAATTTGATTACAATGTTGTCCATCACATGTTTACAGATATGTCAGGTAGCATAGTCCAATAAACATGAGACACAGGCTGGATGGACACACAAGTATAGTAGTATTGAACAGCCAATAGTGCAAACATCATAAATCATCCCTTAAACATTATATCTGGCTCAGGGGGAAAATACATTCAGTGCACAAAATCTGTAGACAATCCTCCAGAAAAGTACAAGAGAGCTCAAATAAAGGCTGACCTAGTATTTTGAATATGAGCCAGCCCTCTCACAAGATTACCTGTGTCAGCTCTTGGTTCTTCTATACATTAATTTAAATCACATAGGCTTACAGTACGTTCAAAATGTTGTTCCACCTACCTTCCTGAGCGATCTCCCAAAGATCTAAAGCTACTTTGAAGGCTTGGGCCACTGTTAATGTCACTGCTTGAGCCTGGACACAAAATAGATGAAAAATATATTCATTACATTATGCAGTAACATTTATGCAGTAAACAACCATATTTTATTTACTAAACAAACATGAGCATTTCAATGTATTACAATGCACATACATAATTTTAAAAAGAAAAGCTTTTACCACTAGATGGAGCCCAACACCACTTAAATGAATGTGAAGTCTACATAAGGAAGTGGATTATTTATTTAAATTCCTAATACAATTTAAGCATATATGAATCCACTTACAATCTTTCTCTTTTGGCACAGGAAAGCATGGCACTCCAAGGTCTCATTGAACTGACTTTGGGACACATAGGCAAAGACCTTGTCCTGAGTTTTGTCGGCTGTACAGTAGGAGATTCTGCGAACACAATAAAATGCATTAGAGAAGCTTGAATATATATATATATCTTCCTTTGATGCAAAAGACATATCCTGAAGCATCACAAACAGGTTCTAACTTTTCTAACTTTTTAATTTGCATAAAGGAAGCAATCAGGAGAGGATGAGAGGTTTTCCTCATGAATATTGTGCTGATGAAGACCCACAGCTGGAGATAGTGAAAAACTAATGAGGAGCCGATACATGCACGAAAAAAAAAAAAAAAAAAGCTTCAAGCTTTCATTAAAGTTGAGTGGTGTGAGAACTCAGCTAATACATAAGTGAACTCAAACTGTGACATATTATCACATGTTACAGTTTCAGGCAAAGTCCCATTACCCACAGTTTGGACAAATGTAATTTTGTTAAATCAATTGACTCCTTCTTCACATAGACCAGTGGTTCATACATGGTCTAACTGTGGCAAATGTTTTTATTTTACTTTTTAATCATATTTCATGTAATCAAATCAATATTTAGGTTAAAATCATTGTAAGTATATCCAATCCACAAGTTGTAAATCACTGATACAGACAACCATAGCATTTTTGCTAACTGAAAGTGGTTGTATCTTTGCTGTAGGAGTAGAACTTAGCATTCGGTTAGCTTCTTTACATTAGCTACATACTATGCCTGTTTTGCTCTTATTGATGACGTTTGTGTTTCTTTATGGTTTATCATACATGGGTGAACTGGTGTTATTTGTGTCTTCTCTTCAACATTGTGGCTCCATTTTTGTTAGCCTGAAATGAAAACCTTTATATAACAAAACTGAACTGAAGGCACTTATTTCCAACAGTCACAGCAAATCTGACTTTGATCTGATGTCTCTTTGTGGATGGATCCACTTATAGACTTGGACAGAGCCTTTTACCACTTTGCTCAGACCAATCTAAACCATGACCCCCAGCTCCGCACACAACACAATCACGGGTCACTGCACACAACACAGACTGGGTTAGCCTTTTGACCTTGGTAGAAAATGTTAATATCTTCCCCCACACAAGTTAGATTTCTGGTAGCATTGACAGTTTGTATTTGTCTGTCTGTTAGCAACATTAGCTCAAAAGGTAATAGTTAAATTTTGGCAAATTTTCAAACTAGTAATGGGCCACAAGATTAGTATTTGGAGTGGATCTTGTGGATTTCTGCACTGAGATATGAGAGCTTTGTGTTTCAATGGTTTGAGCATTTATCCCTGAACTAGAAAATTTATGTTTGAGTCCAGGTAGACATACTGTAGGTCACAAAGCTTACTTCGGGTGAATGAATATTGGAAATAACTTGAAAAAAAGTCAAATTTCACCACCAATATTCAATGCTCAATACTAGTTACACGCCTATTTGCCTATTACTGAATCTTTCTCTACACGAACCCACTGAATGTAAATTATACATCTGTCGCCTGCATGACACACATCGTCTCTAGGTCAACTGCATCAAAAACCTGTCACAGTAAGAGCTCCATTCTAATGAACTGCTAAATGGTCTAATATATTCTGGCTGCGTTGAATTGTAGATTGTTTGTTGGGCTTGTTCCACTGATGATTGACCCACATAGCAAAGCCCAGGACGCCCCACTCCCCGCTCTCATGTGCATCCCCCCAGTTCTAACTTATATTTGGACCTTAATTGCAGCAAAAGAAGCAGTAAAGTTGAAAGAGCTGACCTATTTAAATGTGAAAAAACAAGATAGATATGCTCGCTGTTCTATGCTTATGAGAAAAATAATTATCATCTTATCGGCATATTTTAAAGAAAACTGGGAGAGTTTTGAGAACCCCAGTCATGACTTTAATGAAATGTTATTTAATATAAGTAGTGTTTTTGAAGAAACCAGAATGTAACAGTATTGTTGGTCAACATGACTTGTCAACATTGACTTAATGAATAATGAAAATTGTGCAGCGTTGTTGCAGTGCCAAACTGCATCAATAGCAAATGCATTTCTCATACTACAAAATATGTGCCTCAGTATATTTTTTAAGCTCTAAACTTTAATGTGATTGAAATAAAGGCAGACTGTTGATGTGTAGGTTAGTGATGACTGTCAGCAACAGTTTCATGTTTGTTCAATCTTACACCAGATTGCTTTCATTTCGCTTTTGCCACTAACTCTAGCATGTACATATGCAAGCAACGATGTGCTGCCAAACATTGAGGCTCATTAATATGCTTTACAGATGCAATAACATCTAAAAGGTCATGGGTTTATCAGAGTTTGAAAAAAAGAGAACTCTATGTCTTTATTCTCCACAACATTCTCCAATAGGAACCACAGAACAATAGTCATTATTTATTGTTATCCATGTGAGAATAATATGAATCTGCTTGGTCTGAACAAAACAGAGACAATAGAAACTCACTCCATCGTCTGAGTGCTCCTTCACTGAGAGCAAAAAATAATAAAATAACAATTTCACAAATGAAGCACAAAGCCTAAACAACAGAAGTCGAGCTGTCATCGTGCATCTTAATCTCCAAAGGGGGCTGTGTCTTTGATCAGCCGGCAGCACAGAGCACGGCTGAAGAAATATTTTAAAATAAATTAATGCATCAAAGCCTCAACTATTTGCATCTTCCACCAAATAAAGAAATGTTGTCTTTTTATTTACCTTTACCTGACACAAAAATCATCAAACGAAATACACTTATGCTACAGGGAACGGTTAAGATATGATTTTGTTGCAGGTTGACGCGAAGTGAAAATATTCTCGTCTGCCGGATTTGTCACGGTTAGCAGGCAGTGGTGTCAGTCATGTCTGGTTGGACCGGTTTGATTTCAGTGATTAAGATGCAGCTCAGCCTCAGAGAGCTTCTGTCAGAATATGAATGACACTATGGACCAGATGGAACCACCACATGCTCTGCTCATTGGCAAACATTAGGATCATCCAGCATGTTTTTGAGGTAATTAGATGTTATTGCAAAGGTTGTGTGCAAAGAGTAATGCTCACTATATATTAATAACTTATGCATAAAAATGTACAGTAACTTTCTGCTTCAGACATGTCACCTTTGAAATATATTTTTGTATTAGTTCCACTGAGCAAGACCAAGCTAAATTTGTACTGTAAACACAATCTTGCAATGGTGAATCGCCCCTTTTGGACACAGCCCCATCCATTTATCCAGGCTTGGGAGTGGCACCTTACTTCCCATTCCAAAGTTGCAAGGGACTGTGATTCAAAACTTAAAATGTTTGGAAAGAGAGATAAAAGAGACACTATCATATTACCCCTCAGCTGCACACTCAACTCAAAACGGGGCCATATTATAATATCTTATGCAGCAAATTAAACGCACTGTCAACTACTGTTTGAAATAAATGCCACTGATCCTGGATGATACACCACTTCCTATTGTCTTTGTGTGTGTGTATGCGTGTGTGTGTGTGTGTGTCTCTGTGAGTCCATGGGGGTGGCTGGGTCATGCATGCAAGGCTCCTATTTCCGATGCGTTGCACTATGTCTCCCCTTCTTGTTCTTTCTCCCCCACTAAGCTCAGCCCGAGGGGAACCGCCGCCTGTCTCATAGTAGTGGAGTCTGAATGCACAATTAGCTCTACAAACACACACATTTGCATACACACTCCTGTCTTTATTTGTTATGCGAGTTTATCCTTATCACTTACTTTTACCCTTAGCTTGGTTTCGTGGGCAATAAACGGATTATGTGCAAGAATAGGCAGGATATGGGAGGGGGTCGGGCTCATTATCCCCAGTTGAAATGCTGTTTTTAGTCTGCTGCTATAAACAACTTTAAAGGTTTATGTTAATGGTGCACATAGGTACTCTAATGTTAACTTGCCTGAGTCAAATCAGCTTAGAATTTCTTTGCGTTTAATTGTAGGTGTCAAAAAATTGCCCTCAGTGAATCGATATGAATGCTTGACTGTCAATTTGTGTCTCAGTACAATTGTTCCCTGCCCAAGGCCTGTAGTAGCTGGGACGCAGTAAAAAAAATTACCTGGAGTTCTTAGTTAGATTCACTTTGTATTTACTGGTATACATTTTTAAAAATAAATACATTTTATGTATTATTATTACAGTGTTTTTACTTGATTTAATATTAACAAACCAAACCAGCTCAGATCAAAGACACAAGTGATTCCCCTTGCCCCATGTGTGTGTGGTACCACTGATAAGGTACAGTGAACAGCAGACCCCAGCGTCTACAGCCTATCTGTGAATATTGTGTAATCACAGACCAGCCGTATATGATATTTACACTATAATCCTTCATGACACAAAGCCAGGCCTATATTACAGGATGCTATCTAGAGAGAAGGATAAACAACCCACAACAAGAGCGCTTTGGTACAATTGAATCAATTGGGACGCTGCTGGGAAAGGCTCTCATGCAGGGAGGCACTTATAGACTTCCCAGCAGCCTTCAGTGCCCTACTGTTGTTGGTTTTAGAGCAAATTGATCCAACAGAAAAAAGGCAAGAGAGGGCAAAAATAGCTTCAAATAATCCTTGGTTTAACAATGAGCAAAGTGACCTCATATTTAACGTATAATAACTTTTAAAATCTCACTAGTTGGAAATGACATATCTAAGCAGCAATAGCACCACCACGGAGAGATAGCCAATGATACAGTAATCCGGCAACGGGGGTCCCATTTAAATGAGAGATTTGCATCAGGAAGGGCATCTGCTTTAAAATCTATGCCAAATCAATATTCAAATCACAAAATGCTAGGAGGTCAGATGATTTGTAGCAAGAATAAGAATAAGTTTGAACTACAATCTTTTACCTGTAAATTGAAACATTTTCTATGAGGTCCATGGTCTCTGTGTCGGTGATGACGATGCCTTTTGGTGAGACTGTCAGTGTGACTTTTCTGAACTTCTTGGCACTGGCTCGGGCCTGTGGAGACATCAAATACAAAAACCCTCTAACATCTCTGCTTTATATATTCCGAGCCAACCATGTCACCACTTTAACACAAATTTAACATGATTACTTGTGACACAATCCTAAAGACTACACTGTAACTGAAGCCACCAAGCAAAATGGCCCAGGCTTCGAGCTAGTTGTCCCAGAAATGTTAAGGGATTTATATATATAAAAAGTGACAGTGGGAGAAAAAGTAGGCGAAGAATGAGTGGTTTGAGGTCTGTGTTGGCAGCCAGTGACTCCTGCTGCTCCACTCCATCTGGGCTCTCACATAATACCATAATGGTGCTGAGCTTGTGGTCTGCGGGAGCGCCTGTTGACCTCTTTAGTATGCAATTAGATGATAATGAAGCAAAGATTTCTACAATTCAACACTATTTGGACTCCAGTGGATTTGACCTCTCTTGACAATTGTAACATGAAAAATGTCTCATTTCTTTACACTAGTTATAATTGTCTGTTATTATCAGAATAGATTAGATATGGGATCATGGTATGACAGTTATAGCACAAAAGACATCAAATAAAGTAGCTCCAGAACACACTTTTACAATGTCCTGCATGTAAGTGATGGTACAGAACTTAGTATTTCTCTATTGAAATACATTGTAAAATAATTGCTGAAAATATATCAAAGATAAACCGAGGAAGGGGTTTCTACTTCAGCAAAACTAGGACTTTTCAAGGACAGCATGCTGCTGCAGATGCCTTATGCCCTGGAGAAGAACTGCACAATGTGGTAAAATGAACCACACTTAAAACAAGTGTATTGTCTTTTATGGAGACAGACTGTGGCAGCTAATTTATGTTGAAATGATAACCACATTCACTGCTGTTCTTGGGTTACACCACAAGGCAAAGAAGAAAAATCTGTCAAATTCAGATGCACTACATTGTCCTTGGGTTGTCTTAACAAGCTCAGCAAAGTCAAATAAGAAAGTCACTGTATCCTATTCAGTTTCTAAGGATACAGGCCGAACTAAGAACCTGAATTTGAATCCTGTCATTAAGGTAGGCTCAGTCACTGAGATTCTTTCGATTTGACTGATCTTTTTGCATAGATGTCAGACAGGTTGTAATGTAAGGAGCATTCTTCTGTAGATTTATCTGTGGTTTTAGGATTGTGTACTTGTACAGTACTGTATATCATGTACTTTTATCAGTCCCTTGCAATTAATGACTTTATTTTTATTTTGTGCTGATAGAGTTTCTACATATTACAAAGTATATTTCAACATTTGCTCATGCTTGACTACGCTCCCTTGAATCCACCAGATTTTGAGAGTGTGATTTCCCTCAAATTCACCAGGGACTTCTATAAAAAGAATCTGTGTAATTGATATCTTCAACATGTCTCTTGCCTTTCAGAAGTGCTTTCCTATCAGAGCAAAGTGAATGCTATTCCTACATACATTTATGTTTAAAATATTATGAATAATGTAACAAAAATACAATAGTAAAAATGTCATTGACTTACTGTGGCAACGATCCTGTGAATGGCAGCTGAGGCCATGTCTTCTCCTTTGGGCTGTCCCACCAGGGTCATCCCCAGGTACTTTACATTGAACACCATGCCTTCAAGTAGAGTCTCTTTAGTGTCTGTCCAGTTCTCTGGCAGCTCTGCAGAGGACGAAAACATGACCTCATTACGCATGGTTCTAAATAGTTGAGAAAAACATGGATTATATTATATTAATACCACAGGGTCTTCAGGTGGTCAAACACTAACTACAACAGCCTTTAAAGATCAAACTTCTGTGGCAAATGGTGGTCATGATCTTTCAGTTTGAAGTCTCCTATTCACCTTTTACTAAAAGTGGATTGGTAAATCTGAAGTGGCCATAGTATATTATGTGAAAGTGAATGGTTGTCTCCCAGTTGTTCAGGGTGTACAAGATATGCCTCAGGCCCAAAGCAGGCTTCCCACAAACCCGTCCTGGAAATAAGTGGTAGAAGACAGACCAGATAATCCCAGAGATGTTTGTTTTGTTTGTATAATTTCTATGATTTCTGTGGATAGTGTGCTGACTTCGAATTATGATATGAAAAAATATGACAATATAAGAATACATATTTAGAGCAAATTGTGATGTTTACAAAGCCAGGCTCAGTGTGAAGTTGGCAAAAAACATCCCTTAATAAAACAGATAGTGCTATCAATAGAAACCCTTGCATGAAATGACAGATATTGTGTTGTTATGAATCTAAAGCACAGCAAATACACATCAAAAATACATTCTTACATATTAGCATAACATGAGATTGTGTGTGAGTCCTGTATTGACTTCCACTGGGCAGTTATATTTACTACTGAACTCAAACCCTAAAGTATCTTTGCTACACCTGTGCACTTTTGTGAATCAGTACTACAAAAGTAACATGCACATGGCGAACACTGTCCAATAAATAGGATCCAGTCCTCTACTGGACACTACCACATTTCCCACATGGACCGGGCCATCTGTGATTGGCAGGCCCTTTGCAGCTGTGAAGCCTTACAGCAGGGAGCCCCAGCATTTACACAGCTTCCAACAATTCTGAATTATTAAATCGCCTTCAGTCACACAACGGGGGCCACTTCAAAACCAAGGGAAGTCGTTTGATGTTATTAAATGAGACTGTGTGGATGTGTGTTGGGAAACCAAGGGCGATGATGAAGTCTTTTGTTGCATTCGATTGTGGTAATTATTCTTCTGAGAATGAAAGACAAACATATCATTTACAAAGAGTGGAGGTCATGTTTTACTGATAATAATTCAATATGCTCATGCTAAGTGACAAAAACAGCATGGTCAAATTCTCCCTGAAGATGCATTGTCAAAAAAGTGATGCAGTCCATGTTGTGACTTCAAAATGAATTATTAACAAGCTCCATGTTGTTGCTGCAGGGTTTGCCACAGATTTCGCCCTAAAAAAAGAGTCCGTAAATGTTTAATGAGTCCTGCATGGGTCCAGAGATACAAGGGACAGTGATACAAAGAATAGGCTGAATTCTAATTCCACATTGGAGAAACATACTGTAGTTAAGCAGATGAGATATGGTGAGGACTGGAATGAATAAGATTTACTACAGCAATTTCCTGAAGTACATTCACTGGCCACTTTATTAAGTACATCTTTCAACCACTAGATAACGCACTAGCTAATGAGCCAATCACATGATGTCACATCAATGCTTCTCTGAGAATTTTAGAAACCGCAAATATGTTTAGATATCTTTATAGAGAATGGCATTTTCTCTCTAAAAATAAACTATCCAGTGAAGAGAGTGACGAGAGTGAAGAGAGTGAAGAGAGTAAAGAGAGTAAAGAGAGTAAAGAGAGTGAAGAGAGGGAAGAGAGGGAAGAGAGGGAAGAGATTGACAAGAGTGAAGAGAGTAAAGAGAGTAAAGAGAGTAAAGAGAGGGAAGAGAGGGAAGAGAGTGAAGGGAGTAAAGAGAGTGAAGAGAGTGAAGAGAGGGAAGACAGTGAAGAGAGGGAAGAGAGTGAAGAGAGGGAAGAGAGGGAAGAGAGTGAAGAGAGTGAAGAGAGGGAAGAGAGGGAAGACAGTGAAGAAAGTGAAGAGAGTGAAGAGAGGGAAGAGAGGGAAGACAGTGAAGAGAGTGAAGAGAGGGAAGAGAGGGAAGAGAGTAAAGAGAGTGAAGAGAGGGAAGCGAGACGGAAGAGAGGGAAGAGAGTGAAGAGTGGCTGTTCACAGATTTTTTTTTGTCCAAATTTTTCAATGTATAACCTTGAAACTGAAAGGCTATAGCAGCAGAAGACCATACCAGGGCCACTTTGAGTGTAGAATCTGTTTAAATAAAGTCTACTATCCCAATACACTAAGAAAACACCAGATATATTGACTTTTTAAGTGAATCTGTCTAAGATTAGTTCAAGTAATGGTTTGCAAACTTGCAAACTAACAACCAGATGGTCCAGAGTTCACTTGAATAGTAGTGGAAGTGTTAGCATTAGTAATGGTATTATTTTGTGTGATCTGTGTATATCAGTGTGGGGGGTTCTGCACCAGGTGATTTCATTTAAAAAGAGCTGACGAGATTGGGGAGGCTGGGACCCTGCTGCTGCACTGATGACGTGGGTTAATAAAGCAATGCCTGGAAAGACTTCACGCCTAGACTCAGTGTCCTGATTTTATTACACTCTCACAAGCTATAAAAATAACATACAAAAATCGATGCACCAAAAAACGATGCATCGCAAACAGAAGCAAAATGACAAAAAATATTAAGTGTAAAATCATTGATAGTGTGTTGAAAGTCAAGAGCTGACATGTGTAGTGTTTTACATTGGGATCTGGACGAAGTGCGGTGGTAGAAAAGGCAGCGTTTGCACTCTGCAGCCCCTTCAGCGACATGTAGCGATCACCAGCTGTCTCTCTCACAGCTCCACATGCCTTCAATTCATTTACACAGACACTGGACCAAACTAAAATCTGATCTGGAATAGGTCCACACAGAAGATGACTAGATATCCAAGCTATTTTATTTTGCAGTGACAATATGACAACTGTCAAGACACATTAATGTACAGGCTACAATATTTGGATTCAGAAACAGTTCCTTCACCTTAATAGCAATTGGAAAGAACTGTAGATAATTGAGTAGAAAACGATACCTATTCATCCATGTACAGATTTTTGAATGTGAAGTTAGTGAATCTAAGTGTGTGTCATACCCTGTGCAATTTAGGCCTCCTGCTACAAATGTGTACACAAGCAGAAGTTTTTAGATTTATTTTCAGTTGGTGTGCAAGCTAAGCCACACATATCCTCAGCAATGTAATCTAGTGTTACTGTTTCAGTCATTCAACAGAACTTTGAATCTAGGACACCACCTTGACTGAGAGAAAATAGGCCGCACATTGAGCTGGTGGGCTGCTCGTGTGGGAGGGGGTGTTTCAGATTCTGCCTTCAGGGGACTTAATCTAGCCCTGCCTTCCAAGATCTTCTTCCTAACCCATTCATCACCTCTTCTGGTTTATCACAATAGTCCATTTAAAGTTACAGGCAAATGTTAAGAAATGCAGTAAAGATTTCGCAGCTGTCAAAATGATTTTTTATGCAAGAAATAATTGATTTTTGGTGTGGATCTGGATAACCATCTGTATCCAGGTATTTTACAAAATCTTGCCCTTGTGACATACAGTAAGCCAATTGCCTAGGCTTCTACAGTATTTGGTAGCTATCTTCAATTGGTTTTGCTCCACAAATCTGATTTTATAGGCCTAATTTGGTCTGGGATTTGCATGAAGACAAAAAGATGTGAGCAGTCAAAATCACTGATTAACTGATGGGAAGAACCGTTGCCTGTACTTTTCAAAGCAACATGTGGTCACAACTGATGATGTCTTCAAACCTGCCTAAAATGTGAGCCTTGACTTTACAAAACAGCAAATCAGCATTTAACACAGTAAGTACATGTTAATATATTAAATAAGCACTTATTTAATACTTCCAATACAATGATGACAAGTCAATGGATCAAACAGCCCATGTTGCTAAGCGACCGCTGCTCCATCAGTCTCATCCTGGCGGCAGGAGGCGGTACCTGTAAAATCTAATACTAAGCACCCTGGCCCAGCTTCAAAGAGCAGTACAAAGCACCTAAAGAGTGAGGTGGATCACTGTGCTTTCAACTATAGAGCTGAACATCCCACTGCCACAGCAAAACATTACACCTGAGTAGACCACCCAAAGCTATGTTATTAAAATGATCCCACCCATTATCTTGGATTGTCCTACAAACAGACACACAAGTGGAGCGAAAGAGAACTAAAGGCATTTTGTGAGCGATATACTTCAGCTCTACATCATGCACAAATAAAATAAAATTCGATGAATCGGGAACGTTTTAAATTTGCATACCATTTCTAGAATCACTGTCACTCAAGCGCTTTTCAATCTGGGACAAAGAGCGCTGTGAGAGTGTTGGAGATGACACTTGCTGCTACATTCAGAGTAGACAGATGTTTCTTTGTTGATGTGTAAGTTTGACATCCATTCATTGTAAATGCAAGATTTCTAAGAGTTGGCATATGGTCGAGTTCAGAAAATCACTAGTACAATTGGAGATCAACCCAATAACCTTTCTGTCCCAAACGTGTGGCCCTGAAACAGTCTGTTGAACTATTCTTAATTTGTCTTCCACTTATTATTTTAGTCACAAGAGATTGACCATATAGCAGCAACTATGGGCCTTAGGTGGGGTACAACAGCCTAGCCTAGATAATATTTAAATAGTTGCAGGGCAGATACAGATACATACAAGCAATCATTCAGTCTCACATTCATCACATGTCAATGGGCAGTGGAGAGAACCCACAGTAATACAGAGAGGACAGACTGTGTCTCTGCCGGCCACAGAATTGAACCTCTTTGCTGAAAAAGCACTAAACACAATGTGCCGCTGAAGTGATTTAATCCCCCACAAAATACCCAATTAATTGAATTTGCTGTTAATCATAATAATTACCATGCCTCTTATCCATGAAGGGAAAAGGCAAAAAGTGAACAAATAAACCCATACCATCATCTTTGCATGAGCTCCCTGTGTGACTGATAAGACCATGAGGCTGTACAGAGAGATAAAGTATTAAGTGTCAAAATAAAATCAACGTCATAGATATACATATTGAATACTAATTAATGTATACTGTACTTATAATGCAAAACACACACTACCATCGAGACTCTTAGAATAATTCATTACTGAGGATGACAAAGAGCAGTCTATGTACTGTAAGTCCTATGTTTTGTGCCTTTCAGCTTTCCAGAGAAATTGGCTAAGCACTGGGCTTACTTTACAGGCAGCCTCCATTGTAAACGTTGTGCTAATATTTACTATGAGGACAATGACAGTCGTGTGCGGTTGCTACGTGGCTGTATGTACGGGAGTAAAGGTCTGTAAATGTCATATACTCGTGGGTAAAACAATCGTTCAGCCAATCAGCTTTTTCAATCATTATTCAAACAAACCAGGCAAACATTGGTAGTTTATCATTGACAACGCAATAAAACAGAGGTGTCTTGGAGCACTAATGTCCCATCACTGTCAGAGCCTGGGGTGAGTTTTATAGTGACTCAGTGCATAGTGTTTGTCTAGGCCACACATAATTAATTGGCCACTTTATTAGGTACACATACTCAAAACTAATCAACAACAAATTATTCTCTCATATGGCTGCAAATCTGTGTCTGATGGTTACGCAGACATGTTCCAGACAAACCAAAGTCAAAAGCTAGCATCACAATTAAGATATCTATCGGGAGGAAAATGGTTCAAAGAAATGGGGAACAAAAATCAGTTGCAGTTCTGCGTGTGAAAAAGCCATGCTGGTTCTAGAGATCAGAGTACATTGGCTACACTGGTTTGATATGATTAGAAGCTACAGTATATCAAAACATCCTTCATTACAAGGTCTGCAGAGGACTATTATCTCATGTAAAAAAAAGTCAAACCTTGAACCTGAAATCTGAGCTACACTGAGCTATACACACTCTACCATATTGGAGGGGAACCTTGGTTCACAGCTATTTATTCATTAAGTGTAATACCATTGCTCTGGGTTGCTCTGTGGAAGGATTGTTTTCATTAGCAATTTAAACAAGCCATGGTTTTCTCTCCATCTTCTGATACAGATCTTTTCCCTCTGGAGTCTGCTGGCTTTCATTATAATGTCTTCATCAACAACAAAAGGCTTGTATAATAGGTTGGTGAAAAGATCTCTTCCAGTTCCAATACAATACTATGGGAAAACAGCCCGTTGCCTTAATGATTAGCTTTCACTTTTATTTTCAAGGCACCTTCAAAAACTGCTGATCTTGTTTGGACAGCTCTAACAGATGAGGGCATCCCACAGGAGTCCCCTCTAATGCTATGAAGCACTTAAGCGGTCCAGCCGAGTGATGGATGTCTGTCTGATTAGCGGATACCCGACCTCTCTGGACTGTGTCTGTCCAGTATCAGGATCGATCAATCAATAAAAGTACTTACACAGGGCAAACAAAAACAATCTCAATCTCAATATTTCATTTGGGGGATTTGTGTATAAGTAAGTTCAAATATGTAATTGATTTAATATAAGATTGAACTAGAACGGTTAGACATATGGGTGCACTGTATAGCAATAGAGCGAAATCAACAAAAAATTTCAATTGAGATTTTGGCTTACTAAAATTGTGATATTACACTTTATACTAAACCCTAGACAAATCATCCGTTCATGTATTCATCTTCTGTGGCTTATTCTGGTTGTGGGTGAATGGAGCCAATCCCAGCATCTTGGGATCTTGGGAATAGGACACAATCTGAATTGAATTCTGAAACAACTTTTTCATTTGACCTTTTCCACTTGGTTTGTTCTTTGCAGCAGGAGCCTACACAGAGTCCCTGCAGGGTTATAGCGAACGCTGAAAAGAAGGGGTGGCAAAGATTCACTATCTGCAAGAAGAACAGTACTTTTAGTGCAAGGATGTCTATGGCGGCAAAAAAACATAGCGATAAATAGCACTGGAAGATCTTTTTCTCCAAGTTGTTTGCTTCAGCACTAGGAAACGTTGAACTTGTTATGACATATTGCCAATGGCCACTAAAACAAATGCAGCATTACTAAATGTCATGAATTGCCTATATCCACCCTTCAAATGACAACCCTGGACATTAAACTCACACAGTAAACTGAGACTATATTTGCTGTATTGGTGTGAACATGCAGCTCCCTAGAGACACCTTCTCTGCATGTATTGCATAATTCACTTCTTCGGGACCAAGGAGAACTCACTGGTGTCAACAAGCCTTCAGAGACACCAAACTGCATATCCAGCTAGAAAGTAGTACCTCATACACAAATTTTATGAAGTATTAAAATGTGCCGTGAAAGTGCTGATAAACATTTAATAAACTGGACAGCAGTAAAAATAGATGGTATGGAAAATATATAAGCCATGATATGTGGCGTATATGCCTGTCATATATCACAGCTCCCAGGAGGATGACATAGAAAATCAATAGAGACTATGATGTGGAGCAGCTTTTAATAACACCAGGCTGAGGCTTTAAAATCAATCCTGGTGGGACACAACAGAGAAGAAAATATAGACACTCACACTTCAACTGTAACAGGCTCAGACAAGTCAAAGAGAAGGGTCCTATATAAAGAAACTAAGACATAAAAACAATATGGTACCTTAGCTCAAGTGAAACAAAACCAGTTAATGCCCCCGGTACAATTTGGAAAATAATCTAATATTTGTTACTTGTTAGTGTGTCAGGTATTCCCCAAAAAATATGTTTGAACAAAAATAGACTTCAGCAGCAAGAACACATTATATATACAATATTTCAATAGGATTTCAATATTACACAGTGAATGGCCACAGCTCTTAAAAATGCATATTTATGACAAGCTCTATTTGTGTGATAAGCTCCTAAGCGTAAATGTACGATGTTTTTAAAATAAATATGATGTTTCTCCTTGTTTGGGGTTTTAATGTACAGGATTAAGATTCTCTAGAATATTAACCATAATGTAAAGCACATCGCCTTGGGATTAAACAAAAAACTAAGAAATCAGAATTACTCAAACGAGACCTACAACTGAAACTAAATCATTATTTGATATTAGAAATTCATGGGTAACATCAAAGATGTTAATATGCTGATCTTACCCAGATGATTCTAATTTTATTTCATTTGAAATAGCCCATTGCAGAATAACTTAAATCCATCAAACTGATTTACGTCCAGTATGTGACATGTATACATTAGACATGTGCTGAAGTCTAAATCTATCCGACAGGTTGGTTGCTTTGCTCCATGATGAAAACTCATTAGCAGCACTTTATCGCCGCATCTCTCCCCGGTCTGAGATGGATGTGGATGAGAGTGTGAATTATGCAGAGTAAAGATGTGAAATCTGTCCTGTGAAATCACTGCTGAGCTGACTGGAGATAAACTGAGTGTCTGAACTTAGTCAAGGTTAGGAGTGTATTTTTTGGATTATTTGTATAATTCAAGGGATGTCAAATGACTCAATGCCTTTGTTCAACATTATTACAGTATTAAGATATTAGCATTAGTATTAAACATACAACATAAACAGCTCGCTGACGGCTTTCCTCACAGCATCTTGTGCAAGCAAGTTTATACCATAGTAATGTTTAGCATGTATAATGTATGCTAATCTCACCTTTCCAGAGACTTAATTAAAACAAAGACCCTCACTGCTGTCAGCTAATTCAAAGCTGACATTTTCATGGGCACTCTCGGGCTAAATACTACTTACAAATATAACTGCTTAAGGCTATGGTTTTCAAACTATGGTACAGGTACCCTCTGATGGCACATGGGCTTTTTTTAGCGGTAACCAGGAGTCCTTTGCAGTCTTGATTGAGTTTAATAGAGAGTTTGGGTCCTGTTTGAGTTATGCTTTGGTCAGGGCTTTATTTTGAAGAGACCGTAGCTTAACCCTGGTTTAAGACTTGACTCAGTACTAGTCCTACAATAGTACTTGTTTTGTCCATATTTAGTAAAGCATTATTCTCCATTGATCCCCTTTTTAAACTGTAGACAGACCGGGCTTATATTAGTCCAAGGTTAGTGGAGATGAGATAGGAATGTATGGAAGCGAGAGCGGGGAGAACGATCTGGCGTCAGGATGAGCTGTATAAACTCAGCTCAACCAACTGAGCTAAACACAGCAACAAACTTCATATATATAGGTGGTATGTCTGAGACCTGCTTAATAACTTAATGAGATCAGCCAGAATGTAGCCAGTATCAAAAGTGCTTTAAATTCAGTATCCCAACACAAATCCACATCTTATCGTCACCAATTACCATCTCATTTTTATACTACCCGTACTAATCCACAGCTCCATCTTTCCAGATGACATCCTCTTCTTCATTATCCGCTCTATCCTCACCATTCCTCTTTCTTCTTCGTGTGCAGGCGTCTATCTAACCCACGGGCGGCTGAGTCTTAACGAGCCATCCACAGATAATTGCTCCTGGAGGGGCCGGGGCTAACCGACACCCCCTGCCTCCCAAATGTCACTCAGTCAAGCCCCTGTCAGCTTTAATACAACTGCAGGCTGCAAACACATCGCCGGAGCAGCCGACGAGAACAGAACGAGTCAATGCAGTCGACTATTTTCACATCAAGCTACAAGCAAGTCACACAAGATATGTTTTGACATTTTCAGTAGACAGTTATGTGAGCTTGACTTAATAAAGCTAAAGAGAGTTTACAGTTTACAGAGAGGCCATAATAGATGGTTTGGACGCTTACAGAGGAGGGATAGTGAATATGTATTTAGGTGAACTGAGGTTAAAGTTGCCAGTAAGAGGCCGAAAAGGAGAGGAAAATGTATGGATGTATGGAAGACAACCTGAAGCTATTTAATAAAATGGGCTGCCATGCATAAATATTGTAAGCAAAGTGGAAAATGTGTCTTGGCCAAGGACACAATGGCAGAATTAACTGGTTGAAGTGGGAATTGAATCACCAACTTTACAATCAGGGGAAATGAAAATAAAATAAATGAAATAAATACCCAATAAAAGGATGTGCTCTTGAGAGCCTAAAACTGCTGTAAGTACCGGTGCTTAACATGGTGTTTTCAATTCAGTTCATGTCACAGACTTCCCGATGCTCCTGGGCCTGTTCCAAAGCCTGTTTTAAACTGATGCAGACGTACACTGTAGTCGTCCTTGCGCCAAGGGCAAGTGTGTGTGAGAGAGGACACACTGGGGTCTGCAGAGCTCTGACAGGATCCAAAGGGAAGGTTTGTTCTGCAGGCGGCCGCTGTGTCCTCCTCTGTCCTGCTGACTGTGGCTCTGACCTCAACAGATGACAATAGCAGGCCACTAGGGAGGGTGTGCTGTACTATTATGGTCATAAAATAATCCAAAGTACCATCTTCAGCTCAATCGTAGTCAAAGATTTCTAAATGTGTTTTAAAAATGCAAACAAATAAAAAAATCATATTTGTACAATCTAATGCATTGCTAAGTAAGCACACATACACCATTCCTAATCATTGAATAGATACAGAAGCAAACATTGGCATTAAAACGTAAAGCACACTAGGATACTTCACTGTGCTGCCACCTGTTTGTGCCGGTCCCAAGCCCAGATAACCTTTACCAATTCTAATAGTAAAGTTTTAGGGTCTCATCCACAGTGTATATATGTACTATTATTATTATTACGTTGTAACTTGAATGTCATGATGTTACACCAAATGATTACAGCCCAATTACCTCATTGTCACCGCCAGCTCAACATGTTGAGATACATACTCTACTAAATCCCCTACTAAATATATTGTACAGTCTCATGGCCTGTTTGTACCAATAGGGAGTTAGGGACTGCTGTGCTTCTATTCTTCATCCTGATTCTACTGGATCTCAAGCACAAACTAGCTTCTGTCGCTGAAATTCAGTCAACAACATCCTTCAAGCCCTCTTCCAAATCAACAACAATAAGGCAGAGAAAGCACAACGCAGTGGTTTCTCATCAGAAAGTGACACAGACAATGACTTTCAGGAGGATGTGTTGTTGACTTGTGTGTCAGCCTCTCTTATCTTCACCGTAGCCAAGAAAATAGCAACAACTCCTCCACAACACCAGACAGTCACTGTAAGATTCAAACAATATTAGAGAAAAAACATTCGATATGTGAAAACTAAGTTGAATATGAAAATAATTGGCAAATCAATCTCCCTAATAAGGTTGAGGCTTTACTAACCATAGACAAAGTAATAAGGTCAATTCAACAAAGACACGGCTCTGGATTCATCAAAATAAGGATTGATCTTACTAAACATAAACAAGTCTTTTGTGTGAATTTGGACAAACTTGTGGTAATTCAATTGAAGATTTTTATATTTCGGTTTGATACAATTTGATTGAAGGCCACAGACAATTTCATTTCAACTTCATCAACTGACTATAAAACAATACATCATTTTGTTTCTTGCAATAACAGGTACTGTTATAGGATACTATGCAGCTCCATTAGCCACAAAGGTCAAAGTAACTCTAACTCAACAATGACTCAACAATGAAGTGCATAAATAAATGAACCAGAGGTGGGTAAAGTAGCCAATCATTTTACTCAAGTAAGAGTATCGTTACTTCAAAATAATGTTACTCAAGTAAAAGTAAAAAGTACTCATTCACATAATTACTGGAGTAAGAGTAGACAAGTACTGGTGAAAAAACAACTTGAGTACTGAGTATCTGTTTGAGTGTAATGTCATCATAATATTTT
>JAVQKC010043267.1:0-11675 GCA_036025475.1 Philypnodon macrostomus
AAGTATAGGGACCGTATCAGAAGTATAGGGACCGCATCAGAAGTATAGGGACCGCATCAGAAGTATAGGGACCGTATCAGAAGTATAGGGACCGCATCAGAAGTATAGGGGCCGTATCAGAAGTATAGGGACCGTATCAGAGGTCTATTGAAGCCAATCAGTTGGACATGCAAGGCTTTCCCCCTCAAATGACCTCTGAGAGCATGGCAGCTGTTTTTCAATGAGCTCATAATGGTGGAAGCCCAGGATGTGTCATGTCTGCGTGTGTGTGTGTGTGTGTGGGGGGGGTGTATGTGTGTAAGTGTGTGTGGGTATGGACCTACTGGAGTGAATAGCTCAGTGGTGAGTCACATAAAGTGCAGATTGCAGAGTCAGGCAGATACATATCCCAATGTCCCAAAGGCAAAAATAAAAATCATCCCTCATAACTACTCACAGAACCACCTCAGGCGCAGAAGTTTGACATGAGGCGTTGATGGGTTTTAAAACTTATATCAATGCAGTAACGTGAGCTAACTGGGGTATTTTAACATTCTTATGTCATTGCATGAACCTACTAATAATGCATATTAGAGTGTATGTCTCTGTGTCAGCCCTTCAACCAACTGGTCATTGTTAGCCAAGTTCTGGATTTGCTGGGATAGGTTTCACTCACCCACAACCGCAAGCAAGTATACTCAGTATATTAATAATAATCCAACAACAGGACGGTAGGCTACTGCTCATCCCAGTCCTAAATCTAGATAAATTAATCCCAATGCCAGTTCATTGCAATAAAATAGTTAATAGGGGAAATCTCAGCAGTGTTTTAAGTTATATTTAAGCCATATAGGACTATACATACACTTCTTTGTAGGATTGCAATGAAAAATGAAAATATTACTGGTAGCTCTTTGCCAGTGAAATACATAAAGTTGAATATTACATAATAAATGGATGGAAACTGTGCTGGGGTGACGTCAGTATAAAGTCAGCGGTCTACAAACCTAATGGGATTCACCATTATATTACTGGTGTTCCAGGGAGTTTCTATTTCTATGTATGTGGCACTTTCAAATGCATTTCCATGTGACACTGAAGCATCTGCTATACACTTTAAAGTAAAAGTCCTTTAGAAGACTGTGGGTTCAATTTTCACTTTGGACTCAAAATCTCTTCATGTTCTCTCTGTGTTGCTGTGGGTTCCTTAGTTCTACTGGGGGTCCAAAGACACGGATGTGTTATGTAAATTAGGGAATAGTTGTCTATCAGTAAGCTCCAGCCAGATAACAGGCAACTCAACCGTGGTCTTGTTGCAAGGATTGATAAAGACCACCTTGAGTAGTGTACCTTTAAATGGTATCATAGGGTTTGTACGTGTTTGCAAGTCTTCCTGTTTTCTGTCTATATGAGAGATAATGCACTGTAATGAGATGACATCATGCATGGCAATCTAAACCAACAAAAAAGGGGTCTCTCTGCTTCACTCAATGGACAGTGCCTATACGTCTACACACACACTAATCCACCCCATGATTCAACACAAAGACACAGTCAGTTTGGGGCTGTACTGTTATTATGACTGTGTAGGTCAGGTACTGTGGGTGAACATTAGAGAGGTGCTGACAGAAGAGACAGCCAGGTGAGCAGGAGTCTGAATGAATCACTGTCTGAGGGGGACATAAGGGGGCTAGATAAGAAGGGCTAAATGAATCAGCAGACTAAACTAAAAAGTTTGGGTTGGATACTATAGAAACAGAATAACAGCATTGTCAAAGTCTGCTCCAAGATCATTGGAGTTCAGCAGAAGGACTTGAGTGTAATCTGGAGAGAGCGAATGGTAGATAAGGTCAAGAGAATCATAGGCCAACCAGATCACATCCTGTCCACAGAGTTCTGTTTGATGTCCTCAGGGCTATAATGTCCTTCGAACCAAAACTAATTGCTATTAAGCTGCTAAACTCAGACTTAACCCATTTTACAAAATGAACTGCAGTTAAGAGTTATTGCTGTACTTATATTTGGGAGTTTTTATGGTATAGCAATGTTTAATTTTTCCTATGGCAACGGCTGGTATCCCTGACTTGACTCATTTCATTACACTGTATTGTTTGTCATTAACTGTTGTCATTATGGACAGATGCATTTTGGGGCGACAGTGGTGCAGTGGGTTGGCGCTTGCCCTTCAACCAGAGGGTCAGTGGTTCGAGTCCCTGTCCAAGCAAGACACTTGACCCACATTGCCAATGAATGAATGTGGACAGGTCACCATTGTAAATGAGAGTTGGTTCTCAATTGGTTTACCTGGTGAAATTTAAAAAATTAAAAAAATTAAATGTATGTCTGGGAAGCTACAAATGAATTGCTCCTTGGGGGATAAATAAAGTTTTCTGAAGTTAAATATTGTGATAACGATATGACGGCCAATATTTGGTAGCCTATATAATAATTTGGAAATGGAAATTCAAGCAGAAATAGACTCTGGGCGTACTATTATAAATGAATGTAAATGAATGCCTAAACTAGGAATATACTAGAATTAAGTCTGGACAAAACTGGATTAATCATCTAAACTAGGACTAAAGCCGCTAAAAAAGAGGACTGAAGCCAAAACAGATCTAGGTATTTTTAGTATATATTTTACTATACATTTATTGTGATCCCTATGCATTTGCCAATATCGCAACAATGATACTTTTGCAATATGCTGTGCAGCCCTAAAACATATCAAATGTATAGATATAACATATAAACATATACATAATGATAAGATAAGGTTGCACATACACAATTACTTTCAGATGTTCACTTAAATTCATCCAGACACTTAAACAGAACCAAGCCCTCTGTATGTGTTTAGTGTTGGGAATTAAATAGGACGACTTTTCGCTGTTACTTCAAGGAATCAATGCATTAAGTTACATATACGTCCACAAATGCTTAAGAGGCTTTGAGATTTTAGACATAAATAACAAAACAATTATATATTCTACACAGTAATGGATTTGACCAACCAACTTAGTTCTAAAAGGATAGAAAGTATTGGTAGGAAATGTGTTGGTTGAGGGGGACTTGACCCTGTGCAAAAGAGTGGTGTTATACTAAATGTTGGCTTAAATACTTTCCATTGTTATGATATCTACAGAAGTTGGATTATAGAAGATGGCAAGACACCAATTAGAAAAATGAAGGAATCATAAAAGTGATTGATTAACAGCAGGGGCTATCTCTGTCAGCCTGTGACCAACTGGACATTGTCAGGGTTACCCCCCGACTTAGGCCCATAGGCTTCAGTCACTTACAGTCAACACCTAATGGGAATATGCAGAATAATAAATACTTAATTAGTTATATTTAATGGTTATTTTAAGTCTAGCAAACCACTCAAATGCCAGCAAAGTAGTTTGAGAACCACTGGTCTATATGTTCCATTGGATAACACAGCATTGATATATATATTTATTTATGTATTTATTTAAACAGCTCTATTTTAAACTGGGTGAAACCCCTTATATTTTACATATTTGAGGAACTATATCTGGACTTGTGTAATTACTGATCCACCACTTATGACCACAGACACGAAGAGGTCCACACCCTGCCCTCCCCAAAGGCTTGCTCAACACCTCTGGCCAGCTCATACTGTATATATGCTTTGTATTGACCTCTTTCCCAAACTAAGAATCAAATAATTGCAGTGATGTCATGTGAAGTGTCTAAAACCACAATGCTTTTCATAACTGCTGTACTTTGTCATTATGCCATTAGTGCAATTAAAGTGAATTGTGAAGTGGGATAACTAGCCTGGACATTGCTAACAATAACGTTTTGGGTGTGGAGTTAAAAAAGGACGCTAATGATGTAGCATTTCCTGAACAGACTCTTGACTTTTGACCCATTCTCAGGTGTCACAAAGGTCAATGTATTTGGTGTACTTTACATCCTTAACACATTACCCTGTGTGTGTGTATTTGTGTGCATCTGTAACATGTGTCTGTTCTGAACAAGGCTGCGACACTACCATGAATTGACTAAAAACATAAAGATAACAAATGCATAGTTAACTAATTATAAATGTTTTAAAGCTATTCATTCTTCTTGAGTCTAATCATACAGCTTCAATTACTGAACCAAACATGTACTTATGTGTTTGATAAGTACTAGAAATGTTGCCCTAGTGACACACATTTTGGGGATCTGAGTTGGTGCATCTGTGCGTCTCCTTAGAGTAAATGGTAGAGCCAGAACATACCCAACAATGTTTAGTCTACAATAGGCTCAGATGTGCATCACGTATTAGTCATGTTTACTGGAGGAAACTGAATTAAAGTTGTATCTCCAAATTTGAAAATAACACTTCATATTTCATTATCATGAGCTTTGAAGTTTAGACTATTAGGAACAGGGGACTCCACCAGACATAAATCCACATTATTACAGGACTGAGTCAGTGTGTTTTAGCACTTATCGTCAAAGCCAGGCTAAAGTAATGGATGAAAAGGGACACTGGCCACTTTATTAGGAACACTATTTTACCTGTTTGTGTGCTCAAATAATGAAATAACCGATCACACCACCCAATGAAGAAAGATGATTTCATTGACTTGAGATTTGGAGTAGTTGTTGCTGTGTCTATAGATACATCATTAAGTTCACAACAGTTCTGTGAGTTGGAATACCTGGTTGGTCCCAGACTGGTGAGAGAGAATTGAAAGGTAATAGCTCAAATAAGCACTCATTTCATTAAGTTCTACAGTAGACTCTCTGAACGCATAAGACAACATGAAGGTGGCCTAGAGTGCCACTTTATTTGGTTTAAAAAAAGCCTAATAAAGTGGCCAGTGAGTGTACATTTTTATCTACGCCCACAACGAGTATTTTTACAGTTTCTTTTCTTTTCACAAGATAAAGTGCTTACTGGCCAAACCAAATACAGAAACACATGATGAGGACTACACCCCTCCAGAGAGAGACCTAAACCATTTACCATTGTAAATACACAGCCTGACCTCTGACCTTTTACATACACTTACATGATCTATGGGGAACGATGAATGGTGAGTGTGAATAATCTCATTTGCATCCTTCTCTTGGCTGTCTCATATCGGGCCAATAAGTGGACAAACTACTCATTCTGCGAAAAGTGGGGTAATATTTCAGGAAGAGTTTAATCCCTGACGTCATCATTACAAGATCTGAATTGCGCACACACACACACAAAGACAGAGATAATGGGAAAAATATGTGAGTTAGCAGCACAATGGCTTTGCTGGCTGCCAGATTATTGGTCCACCCCTCATAGTGGTCCCCCCTCCCCCCAAGTGATCCCCTTCTTAGTTCCACATCTGGATCCCAAACTTGGAAAGGGGCCTTGGAGAGAACAATATTTGGGTCAAAGTAAACTGTGTCTTGTGTGAGATGTGTATGTGAAAGTGAGAGAGGGAGAGACATACCACAGCCGTCAAGCATGAGGAGCTGCCCCAGGAGTTGAACCTGGCGATGAACCTGAGGTGAACTGGACCAAATGGGACAATGGTTTGGAGCTAAAGCCAAAATAAAGCCTCTGTTTGTGTTATATAGAAATCACAAAGCTTTCAAAAATGTAATTCTGAACTAGTGGGTTATGAACTTAAAATAGGCCACAGGGAGATTGAAAATACTAACATTAACTACATAAATGTGCAAAAGAGATTCTTAATATGTGAGGTTTGATATAGATAAAGTGTCCTTTCCAATAGACAGCTGCTCTCAAATATTATTTTATTGTGTATCTAGTGTCTGTAGTAGCTATAGTGTTTACATACATATATAACTCTATGCTACCCTCTTATGGGCAAAATGTGACATGACATAATACTGGCAGCATTCTATTACGTGATACGAATAACCACAAAACAGACAGTTTTGAGATGATCAGGAGTAATGCTGTTACATACAATAACACACTGAAAAAAGACATTCACATTGTGGACCAAGCCTCTGAAGCATACCCTTTACTAGAACACTGTCTTGTTCTGAAGTGGCACATGAAAGGCATTTATAATTATCAAAACTCTCAAGGCTTGTTTGCAGTAGGAAAATCATTTACAATATATAGTAACTGTCAACTCCGGAGAATGAGCTAATAAATCAAAAGAGATTGAAGAGCTACAGGCTTCAAGGCAATGTTAATGACAGTGTTAGGCAACTCTTATCAAACCGGTTAAATACCAATTATGTGATTACATATGAATAAAATTATGATTATGCAGTCCCCAGTGTCACCCCTCTTTCTTTGGATATTTCTCTTTGGCCAATCTCACAAAGTCTTCAGCACTGTCCAATGACACCAGGCGATCCTAAACAAAAAATCAGTCAAATATTATTCGTTTTACAGTGTTTGAAAAGAAGTGTCACATATATTAATACAGGAAGGTTGAATATAGTTTTACAGCTGAACCTTTTTGGTAAAACAGATATCGAGTTGTTTTAAAGGTCATAGTTAAAAAGTCATTCACTACACTACTCGTCTATGTACCCGTCCCAAACAAATGTTGAGTTAGATGTGATCTCGGTAAAGTGTGTTTTTGTATAGTTACCATATATATATATATATATATATATATATATGTATATTTACCATAACATAGAGGTATCTGCTCTGGTGTCCGGTGCCTGGAGGAAACAGACAGGTGTGTTCCAGCAGGTATTTGAGCAGCTCGATGGCTCTGGACAGATGCTCCTGATCTCGACTGAAATGGCTCTGTTTGTTCACACTCAACAAGGAGTCTACCTCGCACTGATAACCTAAACGCAATGTAGAAAAAAACTATATCAAACACAGAGGTAAAGATGGTGTTATGATTAGTATGGAGAATGATAAGTAGTAATAAATAGCTGATTGTGTCTCACCGAGCTGAAGCAATATTTTCTCCCATCGATTTCTGACTTCTCTTCTAGTATAACGTAATGTGTGGATGTCAAAATTCAGCTGCTCCCATTCCTAAAACAGACATTTCTGTTATAGAGATCCCACTATATATTTTGATTCTAGCCTTCTCAGAGGTGGGTAGTAATTAGTTGCTTTTACTCAGTTATATTTTCTTGAGTAACTTTTTGATTACATTGCACTTCTAAGAGTAATTTTAATGTACCACACTTATTTTGAAAAAAACAGTACTATTACTTGAGTACATTTTTAAAACTCAGGTAAGAGTAACTTTACCCACCTCGAGGTATAGATTTAGAATGTGGAAACTGATATATATATATATCCCATATATATATAATTTGGAAAATTTCTTGTGTGTCCAAATTTTATTTATTTTTAGTCTTTTTTACTTTGAAATACAGGAATTTGCTCTTTGTTTTTGTCTGCCTGATTACAACAAAACTACAAAATACAAAAAACAGTTACTCGGGAGTTTTTTCAGTACTTTTTACTCTTACTTGAGTAATTATGTGAATGAGTACTTTTTACTTTTTCTTTGGTAACAGTATTTTGAAGTTTGAATAAAATTATTAGCTCTTCAGGAAACTTCCATTCCTTTCTGCTGCTCTACATTCACATTGAGGACATGATCACAATGTGTCCACTGTGTTCTGTAGCCTGCTGCCATCTGTTGGTCACATGTTTCTAGGCACATACTAAATACCACCTATTAGTATACTACTATTCAGCATTTTTCACATGTTGGCTCTCTTTACAATCAATGAGAGAAAGAAAGAGAAAATAACATTTTATCCAATGTCATTTTAAATGTGAAGTTAGTGTGAACAGTTCCATAATTTACTAACCCGTTTCCATAACTACATTCAATTTAAATCTCAGTTTCTTATCCAAAACCCCAACATTTCTCTGATGACAAACAGGCCACTGTGCTCCAAAAATAACCCACCATTTCCTGCTTGTTGCCGGCCTTCTCTGTAATCAATGTCGTACAGTAAGGTCCCTTCAGAGAAGCACGCTGTCACTAATGAACTAAGTGAATCATGTGTGTCTGTTATTGTGTACAGGTCAGGATGTGGTTTAACCGGCCCTTTAAGCCACTGCTGACCTGAAAACCATTACCATTTGCTCTGAACTATAATTTTTATATTACGGTACCTTGGTCCGGTTCATTTGGTGACCCCTGTTAATATGAAAGCTTCTGAAAGGGTCTTTACAAAGCCACCTGTGTGCTTCTCTGTGTAGTCTGTGTTTATTAGATAATGTTGTTAGGGCATTTCTGGGCAACAGTGAGGTGTGTCATTGATTTAGAGTTTGAGATTCAGAAAAACACTGTGGAAATGCAGGAAATACAAGATTCTTTTTGTCTGTCCTTTGATGTGATATAGGATTATTGTCAGTGTTTTTCATTGCAGTATGTGTTACTGCCCAATACACTGCGGACACTTTATTACAAATTGTTGTCTGAGCCCATGTTGTTGTTCTCAAACCAGTCTCTCACATCTGGCATCAACAAGGCATTTTAGCTGCCCCTCGCTGGATATTGTCTTTTTCAATCACTTTTCAAACCGTTCTTTGTAAATCCCAGGCGCATCAAATTCTGATATAGTATAACAACCACACCAACAACAAAAAACAGACTTTCTTCTTCATCATTATGCCAGATTTAGCCATTTGAGCTTAAAAACAGGTCAATAGCTCTACCTAATAAAGTCACAACATTAGCTAAAGTAAAACATTGTGGTTCTTTGTTTATGTATATATTACCTACCTCTGTTGCTTTGTCAGCCTGGTCTCTCATGCTGATGAAGGCCTGTAGCTCTCTGTCAGACGACCTCCTATTTGTTGGACCAGTGCGTGTTTTGTGACTGGACCGCATTTCAACCGAGCTCTTGTGGCTGCGCTGTTTATTCCGTGGATTTCTATGTAACGAGTGTGGCCCGAAAATGCTCTCCTGCTCTTCCTCACTGGATTCACTGGACTGCAGCTCCGGCGGACACGGTGGGACTGTGGATGTTTGCATGCTACTGTACAATACAAGCATGAAAAATGTTTTGTGATGTAAGAAATCAAGATTGTATGTATGTGTGTATGTATGTATGTATGTATGTATGTATGTATGTATGTATAGTAATCACCGTAAAATGGCACTCTTCTCCTCTCGGCTGTGTTTCAGATAGTGTTGGCAGCAGCACAAAGTAAAGTTAGCACCCATCTGACCATCCAAAAGTTTCAAAAAGTCCAAAACAGCTTCTTCCAGAGAAAGTCCATCAAATAAAATACATTCTAGCTACGGTTCTATAAACGGTGACTGTCCCCTATTTGCTGGCGCCTGTCCCGTCTGTCAATTACATTATGCACGTGAGTCAAGCCAATGAGACAACAACATGATACACACAGGCAGGACGCTGGAGGTATGAATGGATGTGATTCAGTGTAGCTCCTGATTTATAGGAAGAGGCTGAGGTGGCTCAAGTGTCTCAGAAAAATATGTCACTCATACAAAAACACAAATCTACAATACTGTAAATGTGTACTTACTGTCTAATAATATGATTCCAGTGAAAGAATGTGGCCTAGACAGATAAACCAGAGGACAATGTGTTTTGGGAATATCTCTCTGAAGGTCCCTGCCCTTCTCCTCTCACCATGTTGGACCCAAAGCCTTGTCTTAGTCCAGGACCGGTCCTCTCTCAACACTTAGATACATACTCTCTGCTGCTTTTCAGAACACTACATTTAACATCGCTTAGGGCTTGATCTTTTCTTAATAACGCCTATTATATACAACTGTCTCATTATACTTTTGTAATACTTAATATTTCCATAACAATACAATAGCAATAATTGGTCATTTTATTGGCACTATAAAAAATATCCACAGAGGAAAGTCTGTGGTTTAGTGATAGTTTGAGAGAATAGTCTTCACCTTCCTTCCTGTTCATTAACACATTGCTTTTGTTTCTGTGTGTTCAATTAGTCTATTATGAGATTACTTGGACTTTTCGATTGTTGCTGTTTGGAAGCTTGTCAACTCTTTAGCTCCCACTGACTCTTAGTGGACTGGTCTCCTGTCTTATTTCTCTCTGTCTCATTTCAAAGGACTAAGACCATAAATGTTAATCATTCACTACATTACATTGGCACTTTTATTGAGCACATGGGTTGGCTTGATAACGGTATATTTTTTGCACATGATGTGTTACGTGCTGATCATGTTATGTAATACCCACAAAGCAACAAGTACGGTAAAGTCAGGAAATGGAAGCTAAATCATTGCTAAGCCTGTTTCTGTTGATAAATTGTGGCGTGCAAACTAGTCACTGGTGAGTTTTGACAGTATATTTGCTATGCAGTCACAGCTTAGTACTCAGGCTGTTGTCTTTTTGCTTTTCTAGTAACTATGAGTACACAAAATATCACCAAATGGATGAGGTAAGTGATTAATTGTTATTGCATGTCTTCAATAGTGCAACATGGAATTTATGTTAGATTCAGTGGTGGACAAAGTACTCAGTACATGAGTGTATTGATCCTCCAGGTCAAATATTACTCCAGTACAAGTAAAAGTAGCTCTGTTACAATATTACTTAAGTTAAAATACTGGAGTATGTACTTTCAAGAATAAAATGTGTGGCATTCCCTTTACATTCAACTCACAGATATGGTTTTACCTACTTAATCTTAATGCCTTCAAAAGATGAGAAGCATTAGTCTGATCCACACGCTCACCTTTCAATGGGAAACAGGGGAAACAGTCTTTAGTTGAATTATATTAATAGAAATACAGAGACTAATGTCTAAAACATGTGTAAACTAGGACTAAAGCAGGTCTAACCTTATACTAAACCAAGATGAAATTAGAACTGACCAAACAAACACTGAAGGTAGCAAAAGTAAAGTAAAGTTGATAAAATGTATCTTCCAAATGTAGTGGAGTGAAAGCAATAAGTTGTCTCAAAAAATCCAACTCAAGTGAAGTACAAATCCTCGAAAACTGTATTTAAGTACAGTACTCAAGTACATTTACCTCTGGGTTGATTAGATAATTGACTATGATCTGGGTATGGATACTGTATAATGAATGGTCTCCAACTGCACCACAGATTTATGCATGGATGAAAGACATAGAAGAACTTAACCCAGAGCTGATCTCTTCCGCAGTTTATGGGCACACATTTGAAGGAAGGAATATCACAGTCATGAAGGTATGTAAAAAAGTACTTTTCACTTCCGCTACAGAGGTCCTGTTTTTACCAGTGCAAGACAACTCAAAAGTTATTAGTACTTTATGGTTGTCTGAGGGGAATTTTGCAATGCTAATTGAATTAATTGCAACCAACATAATGGCCATCATTCATCTATGACCATAATGACTTTTGCACATGTTTGTAAAGTAATAGAAAACAATCAAAAGTGTAGGTCCTGAAATGGTATTATCATGAATATATTTAACTCTGATTACATTTGTTGGTGTTTTAGCTTGGACTAAAAAACCCAGAGGGCAGAGAAAAGAAGGTGATCTGGATGGACTGTGGGATTCATGCTCGAGAGTGGATCGCTCCTGCCTTCTGCCAGTGGTTTGTCAAAGAGGTAGTTATACTGGACCTTAGTTCAGCAAAACCCTGAGATTCTAATTTACATTTATTCACCTAATTATATCGGCGAAAACAGCGTGTCGCCGATATTATGGAATCACGTCGGTGTTCGTCCGCGTCCGCGTCCGCGTCCGCAGATCCTAGCTGTGAACGCGATAACTCAAAAACGA
>JAVQKC010043272.1:0-13400 GCA_036025475.1 Philypnodon macrostomus
GCGAAATTTCGCCCTGGGTCTCTTCGCGCGTTTCGCATTTTCGCGTCGCAGGTTTCGCAGTTTCGCGCCGCAGTTTCGCGTCTATCGCGCCGCAGAATGGTTTTGTCGCGCGAAACGCGTTTTTACATAGACATAACATTGAAATCTGTCGCCGGTTTCGCGTCTGTCGCGTCCGGTGTGAACGCAGCATTATAGTGCGGAAAATACGGTACCCAATGTTAGGATCCAAACCAGAAATAAGATCCTGTTGGGTTTTTTAGGGACAGTTGGGACCAAGACCAGTGCATGATAAATAATACAATTGAATCAAATCAAGTTTCCGTATAATCTCGGGGCCATTTTACTAGCATAATAGTAAATAATAGCTATCTTGGTTGGCTCCAAATATAAAAACGTTCTATCTACTTCCAATATATGTATTTTGGTCTTGACTGGTCTGACAAGACAAGACAATGATTTCTATTGGTTCTCCATCTCTTCAATAGTGTATAAAAAGTTGATGTTTGAGTTGTGACAGTGTATTTTTTGGACTATATTTATATTTATGTTAGCAAGTCATTACCTCTGTATTGTAAAAAGTCAGAATTAAATTGTATTTGTACATTTATGACCTTCCCTCCCATCTGACAGTAACAAGCCAAACCCGAACCAGATCTCGATGACCAACGGTAAAATGGCCACAGTAAACGGAGCGGGTCCAGGGTCCTTTCACTCAGCGGGCGCCGGGCGAGCCTGCGAGAGCTGCTACAGTAAGTGTCCACTTCATAACACTAAGATTGAGATTGTGCTATTTATATCTATAAGGTCTAAACCTGCATTGTATGTTTAGAAAATAGTTATGATAATTATATCAACATCTAAATATACCCAAATCCTAGTAGACCTTTTTAAGCAGCATGTTTTGTGATTATTGAATCCGTGGTGAGTTGTAAATTGACTTTGAGAGAAGCTGAAAGCAGGGATCAATGAGATTTGAGTCCTGTTGTTTTTCTAAATCCTCTAATCCTTGTGTTTTTGTCCCATTAATGAACAGCCATGCAGTCAGCCCAGTGGTACTCATGGGGCCCCCCCAACATGCAGTGCCGCCTGTGTGTGTCCTGTTGGATGTACTGGAAGAAGTACGGTGGCCTAAAGATGCCGAGTAGAGCGGAGGGGTCGGAGGAAAGGACGTCTCCCAGTCCAGCAGGAAATGTAAGCGCAGGGTTTACACTCTGTCAAATCAGACAGCAGTGGACAGAGCATTTACCCCTAAAAAGTTAGCTTGGAGTATCTCACAAAATTGCAGGAAGCAATAGCAAAGATAAACCAAAATAAAACAAAAAGATTAAAAAAATATTGAAACTGAAAAGGACATGAACCACATCAGGCTTTAATGTTAAACATACGAGGTCTGTGGATAGAGCTGGCTTTACAACAATTGTGCTTTGCATAAAGAAGAGGATGTGATGATGGTGGCCTTTGTTACTGGGCAACACCAGGTCACATGACCTCTAGGTTGTTTCAAAAGGGCAGTTAAATAAGTGTTATTTTGTAATGCTCAGGCAGAACTCCTGTAACTGGGGAACTGTTCATAATATTTTACTAAAAGATTTGTTTAAACAGTGTTCAATGTTTTTTGGTTCAGTCTCTTAACAGTATGTTTATGTCCTGCTTGTTCCAGGAGCCCCGCCCTCGAGGTCACGTGGCGCGTCAGTCCAACCACATGGTGCCGATGCGAAACAGTGGCAGTCCGAAGTCGTCCATGAAGACCAAGCAGGCCTTTCTGCTGCAGGCCACACGTCTCACCAAGCTGGCCCGGCACATGTGCCGTGACATAATCAAGCTGCGCCGCGCCGCGCGCCGGCCCTTTGTGCCCATTAACTGTGGGGCCATAAAGGCAGAGTGTAAGAGCTTTACTTCCTCCTAACTTCTGCCACATGGACACAGCGCACACACCTCACCACACCTCACCCATTTGCCCCTGTCTGTTTTTATTATTGTTATATTATTATTTTGTTTTTGTATCTCCCGCCCCGTTTCCAATAAAGACTGCCTGTCCTCATCACTCTGAGTTCTGACCATCTTTTCATTTGTGCTTTATTTTCATTCTTTTGTGACTTGAACCATTGTGGGAATGTTGCACACATACAGTATATATAATGGATCAACACATTCATTCAGAACTAAAGTCCACCTCAAACACAACCTTTATCCAAAACGCTAAGCCAATAGAGTTTAGTCAGAGCCATATTTGATTCATTTAGGCGTAGAATGTATTTTAATAACATGCTGTATTTTGCACTGCTCCTGTCTCGCTCGTCAGGAGGATTTAGGACTATTTTTGCCTTGAAATGGACTGTTACTGTTGTGTGTCTTTGATGATGAGATTTAGCTGAATTAAACTTGACTGAAATGAGACATCTACTGTAGCATGTCTCTTCAACTCATCATCAAATAACAGCCATAAGCCACATATTGTTTCTTTGTTGAAGCCATACAATATTCATTCATGTCCATCCTGTTGTGTCTTGTACATATGGGCCTGTTTCACTAAAGCACCTTACATCAGTCTCAATGTAGATCATAGCACAGTTGATGGAGTTGTGGTGTTTATGCAGAGATGTGGTTTTGAGTCTTCATTTTTTGTGTGTAATTTCTCCAGTCCTGTCCAGTAAAGAAAAATAGAATATATAATAAATAAATATATATATATATATATGCAATTTATGTTATTACTAACCATATAAACTACTAATAGTTTAGTATACATAACAGCGTTGCATTGACCTATTGCATTGGCCAAATGCTAACAGTCTCAATATCACAGTAAACTGAAATTGTTATTGATTCTTGCTGGTTGTACACAATTGACTCCTTCAACGTCCACTAAAGCAAAGAGCTCTCCAAGGTCGAGGGTTTGTCCAAGGTTGCTGTTAAAAGGCCCTTTCTCCCCTCACTGCTGTTGCATGATGTGGAAAACTAAAAATAAACAGCATTTGATTGTACTCTATATGTGCTCCTGAGATCACTATCCCTATACAGTTGAAAGTGGACTAGTGGCATAAAAAACATGATTCCTGTTGGAAGCACGCTGCGTAGCTAAAGTATTAAGAATGAATCAATCTGTGAAATGACTTCAACACAGTAATCATAAAATGAACCTAATGTGGATTTGCTGTAGGTGCAGCATCAGCATTACATACTGAAGCTAACCTTGAGTATTTGAATCTAATCCACCATTTGGCATAAATGATTTTGGTAGCATTTAACTTACATTAGTTAAGTATTAATTAAACATAAGGAACTGTTAATTGATTCCTTCAACATTAAAATTCGTTACAAACATTGTTATAGATGTTTAAATTTTTTACAAAATTGTTTGTAATTTGGTTCCTTTAATCTGGTGATTCATAGATTAATTACATATTTATTAATTCTTTATTACTGCTAAATAGTTGGTACCATGATTTCAATAGCAAGATTCAATACAGTTGTTTTCTTGTTATAACAACTTCATTATCTCGGGGTTTGTGGAAAACAAAATGTATGTCCTCTTAGGGCTTCCGTAGAAGTCTCTTCTGTTGCTGCATGTTGCTATTAATGCGAAAGCTTCAGCACTATAGCAAAAACTGCACTTCTAAGCACAAAATCCACTCTTAACTAAGATTATATCAGGTCTAGATTGTGACTAAACCAGTTTTAAAGCATGTTGAAATCGGCAATAAACTGATCAGGAACACATAAGCACACACATACATGACACATAATCAAAATTTGAACTTGAGTACGACTAGAAACAGCTTGTGCACCGCTAGTAGAACACATACCACAGTTTGAGAAACCCCGGGCTACCTGATGCAATTTATCGAGGCTTGGAGTCGGCACAAAGTTACACCACCTTGTGACCTCTTGTGGCTATAGTTTTGTCATTATTGAAGCAATTGATTTGACGATATACACCACTTCCTTGCCCCCTTAAAATTTGTAGTTCTTTTTGACAACATACGAAACACATACTCCAACCATATCTTTATTAGATACAATTCACACAAGTACAACCTCAAAAAATATTTGTCACATTCACTGAAGAGTTAAAGTAGGGTGTCTAAACTAAATCAAACTAAATCCAGGACTAAATTATGTCTAAACCAAATCAAAAATGAATCTGCAAAAAACTCAAAACAGCCTTTAGTAGTACCTTTACCACAGTTTGACAACCACTGGTCTATGTAACTCTTAGGCTTGTTTAGGTTTGCCTTACAGACTGATCTAAATTGTGTTGTGAATCAAAGCCCTTTTCCAATAGTATTTCTCATAGGGCTGCACCTCCTTTTGACTTTTTCTAACAACTGTTGCAATATTCTCCACCTTGTAGAACCACATCATGTAATAATTCCTCAATATGTAATAATCTGGCAAAATGTAATAACATGTTCCCCTTAATGTGTAATAAAACCACATTTTGTAATAAAGTGCCTCATTTTTGCAATAATCTGAGCCAACGCTATATGTAATAAAATGGAATAAATTGTGTCAACATTTTGAGAAAGTTATTACAAAATGTGGTTAGTGAACTTTGCCATTTTGTAATAACTTTCAATCAACAACGTATTACAAAATGTGTTGGAGCAGATAATTACAAAATACTGCAGTTTATTACGAAATGTGGTTTTATGACAGTGACATTTTTATTACATTTTGGCATATTATTACATATTGCGTAATTATTACATAATGTGGCTCTACACACCTCATCCTCTACCTCTGTGTGTGAATGTGTGTCAATAAAGTCACTTGGAAAGCATCTCCTCCGAGTCCTTTGTGCTTCATTTGTCCGTGTGTCGTGTTCATCCAAATCCAATGCCACACTTATGTTAAGCCTGCGAGTCCTTATTACCAGCCTGTTGCACTGGACTCTTTGATTTTTGGGGACTATATCCTTGTTATGTGCATGCAGGCATGTCATCTGAATGTGCATGTGTGGGACATCATTTCATCCCTTCAAAGTAAGTCACCATCTTGACACATTTAGCTGGGGGTGTATGGGAAGCAGGTAACAACAGGATTTCACTCTAGACGTGTTTCTCAAGTACGGTGGGCCAGAAGGTTCTGAAAAATGCAACCGCAGAAATCTATTTAGCAGTAATACACAATGAATTCATGTGATTACCAAAAATTTAATAAATAAGCAGTTAATAGATGCTTAATTAACACTGGCATTTACAAAAATTGCATTGATTTACATGAGGTTAAAGCTTTAATAACTGTTTATAACTCAATGGTGTTTAATAATGTTGAAGTAATGCTTTGTAAATTACCAATTAACTAGTTACTAATGCTTAATTAATACATAGCTAATGCTTAATAGTGTGAGTTATTGTAATTGGCTACAAGCTGTTTTACAATGATGATACTATTAGGATGCCATACCATTTATTTTATTATACAACCGTTTGAAGCATTAAAGATATAGTAAGCTCACTTGCAAACTCCTACCAATGAATGGACTAAAAGAATCATTTCACATTCATTTCATTTGAGATGGCGGAATATTCTAGATCGTGGCTTTGGTTATAATTTGAGTCAGGTTTATATCGTTTATTGTCATTGCACAAATACATTGGACTAAAAAATGCGATCATTTATGCTATAGACTAGACTCGAGATCTATTTGTGTTCAGTATCCAGTATCAGTTTGTGTTGTGATGTTTGACGATATATTGTTTCATTTGGTTGTAGTCAGACAGCTCAAAAAATACAGAATAATCAGAACGATTCAAAAAAACTCTTGGGTTGTACACAGAACATACAGAGGTGGGTTGAAGTACTCTACACTATATTGCTAATGTGCAGTAACCATTTATTCAGAGGTTCCTGTAACTGAATCATTACTACCCACCTCTGACTGTTTGTGTATTGCACCTTTTTCAATCTTCCTTCTGGGCCACCGTACTTCTGTCAGCATGAAAAACTAAGACCTGTTTAGTATTGACACCGGCCTGTAGGGGGAACCCCGTTTTAAACACGGTGGGTGGTTAAAATCAATGTTTCTATCTTCAATTCAGATATGTTAAGAGTGTCTGAAGGACAGGGGACTCGTTTACCCAAAACCAGAGCGCCCCAGAGGAGTACGCTCACCAGTGTGCTGCAGTTTCTAGGTAAATGTTCACTCATTCACTTCACAATTATATATACTGTACGTGGTAAAAAAAAAAAAAAAGTCCTTTACTATAAAAAAAAATACTCAATGATTAATATTAAGTCACAAATATCTTCTTATATGCGCTTAATAGACAGAAATGATGGTCTCAAATGTCAAAATAAGACAAATATGAATTGGTTTAATTACAACTAAGCTTAGTATATTCCTAATGAGATGATGAGATATATTGAAACATTGTAAAACTGTGAAAGTTAACCATACTTACAACAGTCTAACCAATTACCAATTACAACCAATAGCCTTATTTATGCCAACTCAAATTCTGAAGGTACACAATTCATATTTGTATCTTTTTAATTTGACATTTGAGACTAGAACTGATATAAAAAAAAAAAAAAATTCTACTTCGCTATTTTGATGTTAACATGTGAAATTCTACAATGTCAATTTTCTATATTGGCAGAGTCTCGTCCAGCGGCACAAACACCGCGCTCCCATCGCACCCCGGGCCTCCAGACGCCCCCGCCCCGCCGCCTCCTCTCCTCCCTGCCCCACGGCACCCACGGCATGCTGGGAAAACGCAGCTTCCACCACCACAGCCGCACCGACCCCGACAGACGCACAGGTGAATGACAACAGGTTTCAAATTGAATTAGAATGGAGTCTGCATGTCCTCCTTGTGTCACTGTAGGTTCTCTCCAGCTCCCATCTACCGTCCATCGACATGTATGTGTTAGGAGAATGGGTGAATGAAAATTGCCCCTTGTGAATGAATGTTTTTTATTTTAGTTAACCTTTATTTATCCAGGTAAACTGTTTGAGAACCATTTCTCATTTACAAACATGACCTGAATGTGAGAGTGAATTACAGTATTATATGTCTCTGTGTCAGCTCTGTGACTAACTGCCCATTGTCCAGTGTGTATCCCGCCTAAGGCCCATAGTTGCCATCAGTAACCCTAAGTGGAATACGTGAAGAAGCCCTTGATTTTCAGCTGGTCTAGTCTCTAGTCTTACCCTGTCGTAGCAACTATGTGCCTGAGGTGGGCTGGATGGAACAATGGCCAGATTTTTTGGGGGCCTTTTTCGGCTTTATTAATGGGACAGTATGAGTCGTGAGCCGGATTCGAACTCACGACCAACTGAGCCAAACCACAGGCCAGTTTAGTGCATTTTAAAACCTCTCAAACCAATTCATTCAAGGGATATGGCTCAATCCCTTTTCACAGATTTTAACTGAATTTTGCCTGAGAGCAGAAAGCTATAATTACTTTCCTAAATGGTCCCAAACAAATTGAATGCTGCTAAGTTACTTTTGGTCTTTTGGAATGGATGGGGGGAAGCCAAGGTACTTATCGTCTCACTTCATTTAGAACGAGTCAGACCTTGAGCTAAACCAATTCATTTATGTTTTAAAACACTAATTGAATCTTCACACTGCCACCGGTGCTCAGTTTTTGCAACACAGACAGCGATTATACTTTAGCTTCATCGTGGAGAATAAGGTAGATATCCTTGACTAAAATGCAATGTTCAGCCAGCTCAGTTAGTTTTTGGATGATTGTATGTTCTTTATACTCTTTAGTTTTGATTAATTTGCCACCTGTGTCTTGATTGGCTTTCCCATATCCTAGAAACACACATTTATCAATGATTAGTCCATTTATGATACAGCACAGTAGTGGCAGGGTGTGGGTTCAATTCCTGAAGTTTGATTCCTGGATCGGACGTTTGTGTGTGGTTTGCATGTTATCCCAGTGTTTATAGGTGTCCTCTTGGTTCTTTGGTTTCTCCTACCACTAAAAAACATCCAATAATTCACAGTTCTACACGAGAATAATTTATATCTGTCTACAATAAAAAATATTTTCATGGTAGAGATGCACAAAGATATCGGCTCAATATTGGTATCGGACGATATTATAAAAAATATCGGTATTGGAATTGATATTGGCCAAATTGGTAACAAAATACTGGTTGCATCCTGATTTATGGATTGTTTTAGACAGATTCACAATTGACTTTGTCGTTGTCACAGAAACCCCAGGCTCTACGGGTGGACCTCTGCTGGTAGGTAATACACGACTTCACCACATTTCCACCATCTTTGTTTATATAAATACTTTTCATCAAATATTTCATATGTGGCTGATATTTTTGGCAGCACAACGGTCGCACCAGCTCGTCCGGAAACACCCGAGGAGGAGTCATGATCCGTAAGAGGCGCCCCAACTGGATCGATGCCCCTGACGACAGCTTCTTCCTCGTCACCAGGGAAACCAGGTGAGTCTGTGACCCCACCGTGACCCCTCGGTGTCAGAACAATCATGTGCGAGAGAGTTGCTCATGTGTACTGAGCTGTGAATAGGCTTCAATCGCCTGCTGGGATTTTTAAAAGTTATCTTAAGTATCTAACCATTGACTGAAGCTAAAGGAAGTGCAGTTTATAATAGAGAAACATAGAAAGGCAACTAGAAAGCACTCGGAGACTGCAGACCTCTGCCAAGGTAGCTAATATCCCCTATATGCACAGCAGCAGTAGTGCAGCAGCTACTTCCAAGTTTACTCTGCGTTTTCAGCTTCATGTCAGATGCGTTTTATTCGTTTATTACTGTTGTTTCTGTGGTTTTGAGAACCTCTCATTGTATTAAGAGGATCTGAATGATTTTGAATTGTTGTTATTAATAGAAACAAAGAAAGAGAAGTCACTATTTTGTCATTTTGTCTGGAAGGTCGCCCTGACCCACAGAAGGTTTTGTGTAGAGCTGTTTATTTTAGGAGTGCATATATCACCATGTGGATCCAGGATGTCATTCACATGAATGGGACAGACCCTATTACAGCCAAAGTTGCACAACAAAGAAAGATAAGTCATTATTTTGTGTCCGGCTCAGTCCCAAAATCTAATCACTTCCTTGTGTCGTTCCTCAGCTTCCCAGAAAATTCCATCCAAATCCGTTTAGTAGTTTTTGTGTTGCTAACAGACACACACACATGTATGCACACAATGCTACTGAAAAACATTACCTCCTTGGCGGAGGTAATAAAGAGGAATTATGAAACGTTTGAAACTTAAAAAAAAAACAAAATAAAATGAGCTTTTAAGCTTTTATGAGAATTTGTGCTTTAAAAACAATATGAATGTACTTCTCCTTCAATGGTGTTCAGTTTGTCTGCTCTGGTCTGGGGCTAATGCCAAACTTCCCTTGACAGACAAATCTCTTTATCAGAAACCACCCACAGACATGAGCTCACCTCAAACCTCTGTGCTCATTTGTGTTCTTGTAGTGTCTCACTTCCACAAATTTAATCAAAGACTGAAGATTAGATTCAGACTCAGCACATCTGCTGAAAGTCTAACTTGTGGATGAGGCATTCTGACGGTACAACTGAGAGAACTTATTGTACAACATTGGAATAGCAAGTTCTATTGTGAAATATACAAAATTGCAGCATCATTTTTATTATAAATACCATGATTCATTTATAGAACCAAAAATACAAACAAACCAGCCATGATTGTAAATTACTATAGAATGGCTGGAAATGTATGTTTTCACAGGGGCGTGATAAACATACATTTCTCCCCGTTATGTATAGATAGATGTTATATAGGGACATAAAAATATATATATATGACTGTGAGGGATCCACATGGCGGTCCATTAGGGCTTGTCTAAATTAACTTTAACACTGATCGCTCACCGATCCGTGCTTGCACCGACGAGGCTAAAATTAGAGGCGCTAACTGCTGCAGATGGGACTGTGAGGAGCCGGGCACCGCTGGGCACCGCTGGGCACTCACTCAAATCTCATTACTGCATTAATCCATGAGGTACCTCCATCAGAGGCATACAACCACCATGTTAGTTGAATGTTTACGTTGAAGAAAAGGTAGAAAACACATTTGTGGAGATTTTTCTTCAGGGGGCGCTGCAATTGCCAAGTGACCAGTTGCCCCACTTTGCGTTGGGTCGCGCAGCATTTTCAGCTGCAATCCAGCGTCCAACGTTCATGTCAGATCAGACATTAGTTTATGTTTTAAATGGGACAATGCACATTAATTAACATGTGTTCATCAGTCCCAATGGAGAGCAGGACATATCAGACGACTACACACATACATACAAGATTAGTCACATGTCATATATCAAAAAGGTTAAGACATGCAATAAAGCACACGTCAATCACATCTTAGACCAAGCGCTGAACACTAACGACACATCACAACAGCCTGTCCACAGATAATTAGTTCATGTTCATTTATGTCCCACATTTGGTCCACTATGATCTGTTTGTGTGATGATGAACACTTTGAAACCTGACTTTGGAAAATTGTAGATGCTAAAGTTGAAGAAAAAGCCTGGAAAGTTGGGTAAAATTGCTCTACTTTCCCAGTGCACGATCAAAGGGCTCAAAATGGATGTTCCCTTAACATTTTTAATATTAAGGCCCTCAGCAAACTTACAGGAAATTGGGCTTTTGGGGGAAAAAAAACTATAAGGCTGAATATTTGAAGCCTGGTGATTGAGTGGTTTAGCTGATAAACAATGTCTGATAGTGGAGTCTGCATGTCTTTTTAGTGTTACTGCAGGTTCTCCTCATCTTCCTTCCACCCTCCAAAGACATGCATGTGCCCCTATAAGAGTGGATGGTTGTCTATATCTATGTATGTGTCAGCCCTGTGACTAACTGGCCAACTTCGAGAGTGCCTCTACCTAAGCCCATTTTTGCTCCAGGTAACCGCAAAGTCCACAAAGAAGCTCTTTTGAAAAATATACATCATTGGGTCACAAAAAAAAACAAAAAAAAAACCTCTGTAACATACAACCAGAACATACAGAATTTCTTCTTCACCCACAGCTGCAGAGTGTGAGGAAGCCCTGTAGAAATGTAAAAGAAGCAGCTTGATATGTTTGTCCCCGTTTGAGTAGACAAACTGCAAAAGCTTTGTATAACGTGCCCCCAACAGAGAGATCTCCTGCTCTTTCTCCACCATCATGGACTCTAAGTGGATACATCTTGCTACGTTTCAATCAATAAAGACATGAGGAAAACGATCAAGACAGAAGCCAGGCTGATACATGATGTCTTTAAGATTGCAGCAGCAGACATCAGGAGGAGGCTCTTTATTGTATGATCGAGGAACAAAATGGCCCTGTCAAAATTGTCAGTGCTTAAGGATTTTTTTTTACTTCAACAATAACTTCAGCAGTGACATTTAAGCTGATTCAACACAGGTTTTTACATTGGATGCCCTAACGCAACTACTTACATTTATCCTGGCTTGGGACCACCTATTTTAGGATTTTGCAAGAACGAGCAATGACATTTTAGTAAGATTGCAGATTGTAATTCCTCACAAAAAAAAAGTCAATGAGCCCCTACGGTAGCCCAGCAGGACAAACATTGATTTACTTTAGAAGATTGATATTATTATGTAAAATGCATTGTACCTGTTCCTGTTAGAAAAACTCACATTCTTTTTACTAGGGGCAATTTAGATTCTTTAATTCTTACGTGCATGTCTTTGAAAGGTGGGAGGAAGTTGGAGAGAACCCACAGTAACACAGGGAGGACATGCAGCCTCCACTCAGAGAGATATGTTGCGGTCTGGCCTGAGAATTGAACCCACAACCTCCTTGCAGAAATTGTTACAAGTTGACATCGCCTTTCTATCCTCACACAACAATTATATATATTTTTTACTCATATGGTTAAGTTTAAGGGCTAAGTAATCTCACTACTCCCCCTGCTGTTAGGGATATGTCATTTACTATTATTATGTGACAGATTGCCATATCTCATACACAAGCACAAATGTTGGTATGGGACAGACTTCTTCTCACCTAAGCTGCATCTAACATCTCTCACTGAATACAAATGTCCAGGTGTTGGTTCCAAACTGCTCCAAACTGAATATTGAACATCCATAAATACATAAGTGCAGCTGGAAACATGGTGCTATCATTTAACTTTTAAAGGGGCCCTATTATGCTCACTTTTTCTCAGCTTTCTACCATGTTATAATGTGGTTTCCCTGTCAAAAACATACCCGGAGTTGTTTCATTCATGCAAGTAATCCTGTATGCTGAGGCACCGGCCTTCTCACTAGCTGAAAACGCTTTCATACATTTTGCAATAACGTTCCATTGTTTGGATTGGCTGTAGTAGGCAACTGGGTGTGGTCAGGAGGGGAAAAAGGGGCCTTAAAGAGAACCTGTTTACCCCCCAAAAAAGGAAGGGAAGACATTTTTTTAAAATATCCTTTTTTGAATTTTTTTATTTTTTTTAAAACATTAAAGGCTAATCTAGACATGAACTCATTTCAATGAAAAAGTAATAAATATAATTAGAAAACCTGATCTAAAATATCTCATAAACATCTTGATTTAGTGAGACCCAAATGCCATTTTATTATTAATTCAACATTATTATAGACCATTTACTCTGTTGTCAGCACAGTGCATTAGGGAGCTTGTTAAACTAATGAGAAATAATAGGATCCATTGTAGACTGTGGACACAAACGTATGAATTATTGAACAGCACAAAAGCCTTCCTCAGTCAGGGCTACTCTAGAAAACATTCAATTATCATTTTTGACTTTTAGATTAGAAATGTATTATTTAAAAGCCCATTCATTATTTATTACAGAAAAAACAGAGGTCAGGGGTCATCCAAATTCTATATTGTTGCTTTGGTTCGTTTGGTGTGTTATTACATACTGTTAATCAACAATATGCTTATAAAGCTAAACCCAAACCTCAGCAGATGTATTAATTTCCTCTGCTTATTTGTAAGACTAGTGTGACTGGAGCCCATTCTAGCAACTATGGGCCTTAGACACCCTTTTGCATCGATACAACGCAAGTTTAGGTGGTTTACAAATGTATTTTCCCCTTTATTCAAGCAACTCCAAGTGTCAAAATGGAGTTCTTTACAGAATGTACATTTGATTATCGTCATAACAGGAAAGGATCGGGGAGGCAGTTATTAATAATGTTGTTATTACAAAGTATTGTTTTCTAAAATAGACAGAAAATACTGGTTATACTGGTTTGGTCTCATAACTGAGCGTGTGTGTTTAATTGAAATAATTGTGCTGATGGTAATGAAGTAATATAATCTCTTTTTATGAACATAACCCCTAGACTAGGGCAGCTCTGTTGATGGGAGATCACCTCCTTCTGGAAGAGGGCTTACCAAATCTTGCCTCTGTTAATGCATGGCATAGGACACTAGGCAGAGGTTGAACC